>RCUC01087780.1:0-11883 GCA_003697995.1 Taxidea taxus jeffersonii | reverse complement strand
CCCCCCCCCTTTTTTTAAACTGCATTTGTTACATACAAATAACAAAGAATTTAACCATCTTACTTTTTTTTTAAGATTTTATTTTTTTTTATTTATTTGACAGAGATCACAAGCAGGTAGAGAAGCAGGCAGAGAGAGAGGAGGAAGCAGGCTCCCTGCTGAGCAGAGAGCCTGATGCGGGGCTCGATCCCAGGATCCTGGGATCATGACCTGAGCCGAAGGCATAGGCTTTAACCCACTGAGCCACCCAGGCGCCCCACCATCTTACTTTTTAAGTTCAGTAGTGTTAAGTACATTCACGTTGTGCAGCCCATCTCCAGAACTCTCATCATCTTAGAAAACTGAAACTATACATCCTTTAAACAATTCCACACTTACATCTTCATTTTTAAATGCCATCTGGAGATGACTTATGAGTTTCCTTGATTTATCACCTGATATTTTAAAAGTTGTTGAGATTCTAAGCATTGGCAGGACTCCTGAAGTTTCTGTTCTGGTAGATATTTGGAGCAAGAATGCAAAAAGGCCCAGCTCAACTTAAGGATCCCCTGTGGGTCCCTCGGCCAGCAGTGAAAGTTCAGTGGAAAAGTGCTATAATTTGGGCCCCTGCACAGCCTAAAGTTTCCCAGTTCAGATCTGATGTAACCCCCACCCTGCATCCTCCTTTCTGTGCCCCTCCATCTTATACTAATATTGAAATTTTCACACGTACAAAAAAAAACGAAACAATAGTACTGTAGTCCTTCATCTAAGCTCCACTTAGAGTGAAAAATTAGTGCACATTTTTTCTGTGCTTTCCTATAAAGATAGAAATTTTGGTAGCATTTGGAAATAAGTTGTAGACAGCATGACACTTCACCTCGAAATATTTATCATTTTGACACATCTTGGTTGCATAACCCTGGGCCACTACTCACTTAAGTTCTCAGAGCCTCATCTTATTATAAATATGTATGTGTGCTTTTGCCGAACATTTGGAAGTGTGTCGCAGACAGCATGGCACTTCACCTGTAAATACTGTATCTTGCGTCCCCTAAAAACAAAGGCATTCTCCTACATCATTGTAACACCAGCATCACATTTAGAAAACTAATGTTAATCCCCAGTAGCATCTAATATCCAGTTCATGTTCATCCTTCCCCTCTTATCCTCCCAAAAACTTTTATAGCTACTCTCTTCTCAGCTGCTTTTTTTTTTAAATGTATATAGCCAGATTCTATCAAGGTTCATGCGTTACATTCAGCTGTTATGTCTCTTTAATCAGCTTTAATCTAGAATAGTGCCCCCCATATGTGTGTGTATGTTTATGTATATATTTTTGTGTATCATCTATAAAACATTGCCATTTAAAATGCTTTACATTCTGCTCATGGTGTCATGTATCTTGTTTTTCTAGGCCTTGTTTTTCCCTCATAGTTGAAGTTAGAGCTAAAGTCTCCAAGTTAGGCTCTGCATTTTGGCAAGAATCCTGAGTGATTCTGAGTGCTTCATTAAGCATCTCGCCATGTCAGGACACCCCATTATTAGGTATTGGTCACTCGGTAAGAGGGTGCCCACCTCTCTCCATGGCAAAACTGTTTTCCTTCTGCAGTCGGCATGTCGTTCTGTGGGTGCTGCTTTGGCACCAAGTGAATGCCCAGTTCCCTGATAAGAAATTTCATGGAATTGGCTTGGCATCCATCAATAATCCTTGCTTGGATCCCTTACTTCTTAAGGGGGTTATAGAATGATCATTTTTAAATTCTGTCATTTTATCTACATTTATTGGCTGACATTCATCTATAAAGAAGACCTGTTTCTCATCAGCAGGAGTGAAATTTTCAATTCCCCCTAAAAAGGCAAAATAGTCTTTCCCTCTAATTACCAATTTCCAGAGTAAGGAATTGAACCCCCATGATTTAAGGTAAAGAGGAACAAGACCAAGGACTGGGCACACCAGCATTTCAATAGGATGTATGTGTAATGAAAAACCCCATAATCAATAGGAAATCTAGAGAGGGTGAGCTTTGTAGTGCAAACCTTAGAAGTCAAGTGTGACCCCATCTTGGTTGGTAGAGCATGAGTTTACAAACTTTGAGCAACATTACCCCACACACTCAAGTGACCCTCTTCTCCTTTAATTTGGACCTTCTCTTCTTTCATTTGGAGAAGGAAGGAAATAATTACACCTGAAATAATCTTTCTGCCACCTTTCAGCTGGAGCCCAGCATTTAACCTGGGTCTGACAACCTGCTCCAGCCAAATTGTAAACCAGGATGAGGGATGAGGCTGTGAAATTAGAGCAGTGTGTCGCAGACCACTGATTCACTAGGAAGTGACCAAATGCCCAGGCACTGGGCTGGGCTCTACACAGGACGTAATGGTGGAAAAGCCCTGGGCCCTGCCTCCCAGGAACTTAGGAGCCTGCCACGCATCAGGCTGGAAACACTGACCACCTAGAGGCTGAAAAGTGGCCTGAGTGCCCAGGGACTCCGGGAAGGAAAATTCCAGTCTGCACAACCTTTGATCTGCAAGGGCTCTTTGGTTTATGGTTCTACCTGGAGCCTGGTGAAGGCATGCCATAGGAGCCAAGTTAATGTTTGAAGGATGAATGAATGAATGGATAGGTGCTTCGTCGGGGATAGGATTTAGACATTGGGCACTGTGTGGGGACAGACCGGCACAAGGAGAGCCCTGGTGAGGGCTGTAAGTTCCCCAGGAAGTCACTTTTAGAAGGAGTCATGGAGCGCCCAGGGCCTGCCCTCAGCACTGAGGAGAGATAGCTCATCATCTACTCCACTTGTATGCATCCTCCATATCCAACACAGGTCAGTTTCTTAGGATGTAGAATTTTCAGGAAGCATGCTCCTTTTTGGTTTGGTCAGGTTTGTGTATTTTGCTTTTTCCATTCAGTGTGCTGGGGAAGGGTTGTTCTCTCTCTCTCTCTCTCTCTCTCTCACACACACACACACACACACACCCTTAGTCTTGCTGCCTGGTTCCTCTGTCAGTTCTCTCCCATCACAATCAGTGTCCTGCTATTAAATGTTTTACAACTTGCCCTCTGAATAAATGGGCATGGATACATATGTGTAGGATACATTTTACCCATGAGAGGCTGCTTCACATACAGTTTACAAATAATGAAATAGTTGATACTCTCTCGTAGATTTCATATAGTCCGTTGATTCTAACAATGCTTTCGTTGATTTTTTTTTTAAGATTTTATTTATTTATTTGACAGAGATCACAAGTAGGCAGAGAGGCAGGCAGAGAGAGAGAGAGGAGGAAGCAGGCTCTCTGCTGAGTAGGGAGCCCGATTTGGGACTTAATCCCAGCACCCTGAGATCATGATCTGAGCCGAAGGTAGAGGCCCAACCCACTGAGCCACACAGGTGCCCCGCTTTCGTTGATTTTTGCCAAACTCTGGGATCCCCGGCCAACCTGAGATTGAACTTGACAAACAAGTATAGCTCCGACATAAGTATGTCGGTTGATATTTCCATGTAAATCAGCGGCTAAGATGAAAGTGAAAGAACAAAGACGTGTTTTGGAACTTCACTCGATCGTTGGTGATGAGAATGACTTCCTTGCTGAATTGGAGAATAGTTTTCAAATACTGAGAGAACATGTCCTCATTTTTTGGTGCTATTCACAATACAGCTATAGACATGGTATACTTTTGAATAATTTTCTCCATTGCTTTCTCAAATTTAATCACCAAAATAATAATAATAATAATGCATTAAGCCCTGATTTGTAGCATTTGGTATTTTCCATGGTGTAAATTCCCATCACCATATTATAAGCTAGCATGCTATCACTGAACTCAGAGTTGGGAAGAGATACGCATCCGAACGCTATGATATGGGATTTCCACCACACAGATACAACAGGTGTAAATAACTTTAAGAGCATCAGTTCACAACCTATGGCCCATCACTGAAAATGAGCCTGCCACCTGTTTTTGTAAATCAAGTTTTATTGGAATGCAGCCACGCTCATTCATTTACATATTGTCCTGATCCCTTTTGCCTTTAATGGCCGAGTGGAGTGACTGAGACAAGACACTGAAAACCTAAAATATCCCTGGCCCCTTCTAGAAAAAAAGAGTCAGCCCGTGCTGAAAAGCATAGATAATAGTAAAAGGCAGCAAAATAAATAGGAACTGGTCAACTTTAGTATTCTTTTTAAGATATATAACACATTTAACTGTAAGCTCATATAATTTTTAATAATTTAATAATTGGCTCACCATATTCCTGAAAATTTAACAATGGACTCTTGCATGCATCCATGCTGGACCCAGCTCACCACTGCAATGCGTTGAGGGCCTCTGTTTTTAGTGCCAAAAAGTGAGACTGTCACTAATAAGAAGAAGCAGCTGACAATGCCAGATTGGAGGGGGAGCCACAGCGAGAGGATTTGAACTACTTGAAACTGTGGTCTAATTGAACCTAGAAATCAGAAGAAAGCATTTTTGAGGTTAGTTTTCATAACAATTTTTTTCCTTCTCTCTTAGGGTCTGGGTTTGTTTTGGTTTTTCAAATGAGCTTCCTTCCGAGCTGATTTAAAAACTCAGTGCAGCATGCGTTCCTTACCAAATTTTGTGAGCATCTGTCTCGGGCCCATGGAGCCCCTGACAGCCACCCGGCAGCTTCCAGAACCCCCACAGATGTTCTGTGTCCCGAGAAGGGCCGACTTCCTGTTGCCGGCCGGGAGCGTGAGGAGAGGTGGTTCCACCAGTTGCGTGGCGCTGGGGTTTTCCTTGCTGCCATTTCCTGCCAGTTGCCTCTGAATGGATTACAGATGGTCAGAGAAAGACTTCTTGGCACAGCGCAAGCACCAGTCTCCAGTGCTTTGTGGGAAGGATTTATAACAGGATGGCAATTCAGGCCTACCCAGAATGGGCCTGGCTGCCGAGGCCTTCCTGAAAAAACCAGCTGCCGGTGGGGATAGGGTCTGTGGGTGGAGGGGACCGGCAGGAGGGACGGCGTGTCTCCCTTTATGTCGCACGGTTCGTCCAGCGGGGTCTCAAGCGGCTGCATGTCCAAGGGTGTAAGGCTGCTGTGGAGATGGGGACACTTGGGAGTTAGGTACTGAGAGCATGTTCTGGTTGTGGCTAGCTCTTTGGGAAGGTAGAATAAATCCTCCTATCTTATCAAAGTGAGGTAAAGGCAGGTGGGCCGTTTCCTTTTTTTTTTTTTTTTAAGCCACAATAAAAGCAGATTTAATTGTTAAACTTTTTAAAAATATACATAGTACTTACTATTGTAACCGATTCGGCCGCCCCGAGCACAAGCGCAGCGCTGGGCATCTGTCACCACCAGCCATCTCCAGAAGTTTCCCATCAGCCCAAACAAAAACTCGGCACCCGTTAAGCAATAGCTCCCCATCTCTCCCTCCCCTCGGCCCTGGTAACCTCTACTCTGCCTCCATGAATTTTCCTAATCCAGGGACCTCAGACAAGTGGAAGCATGCAGCATTTGTCCTTTTGTGACTGGCTTATTTCCTGTAGCACAATGTGCTCCAAGTTCATCCATATTGTGGCATGTATCGGAATTTCCTTCCTTTTCACGGGTGGGTAATATTCCGTGGTGTGTCTACTGCATTTTGTTTATGCGTTTTCCCACGGATAGACACTTGTGCCCCTTTCGGCCGTCGCGAATCGTGCTGCTGTGGACCCGGGTATGGGATGGAGTCAGATGGAGGAATCATTTGTCCCGGATGACTTGTCAGCCCTTCCAGCGTTACTCAGTTCAGGTGCATCTCTCTGTCAAAGCTGCGAGGAATACGTGCGCAAGAAGGCCCCTTCCAGGCACCAGCCCAGGGGCCCGAGGAATTGTGTGTCCTTCCGGCTGCATCCACCCAGAGCGGGCACCTTTTCCTAGTTGGCACAGGGACGCTCTGCTACCCAGAGGAGCCCCTGAGACTGAAAATTGACAGGCTAGAGTTCATGCGGTGCTTTTGTGTCTGGGCCGAGGGGAGGCCTAGCTGGGCTGAGGCTGGGGCAAAGGGCTGGATTACCTGCGTGAGGATTCCTGGGTCTCCCGCTGCCAGAAATCCAGGCCACCTTGGGCAGTTATAGGGGCAAGGTCTGCTGCACGTCCTCTGTGAGAGAGAGAGTAGGGCCATAAGCTCCCAGTGCACAGAGCCAGCAAAATCCATCAGAAGGAGGAGGGGTATGGGGCCATGTCCGAGTGCACTTGGGTTCTGTCATGAAATACTCCAGACTGGTTGGCTTGTAAACAACAAACTTGTTTCCCACAGTTCTGGAGGCCAGAAGTCTAAGATCAGGGCACCAGCATGGTCGGATTCTGGTGAGAATCCTTCCTGCGTCACAGGCTTCTCATCGTGTCCGCACATGGTAGAAGGGGTGAGGGAGCTTTGGTGGTAGGGGTCCTCTTTTTAATATGAGAGCCCTGATCCCATCCATTCCTGAGGGCTCATGGCTCATGACCGGATCAGCTCTCCTAGGCCCCACTTCCTAACACCATCCCACTGGGTGTTAGGCTTCAACATGTTCAGTCAGGGGGACGGAGACATTCAGACCAGAGCAGGCAGGCCTCTGGGGACGGGGTGTGGGTGGCATGAGGCTAGAGACCAGGTTGGAAGGCTCCAGGCCTGGAACAAGATGGTGGTGGATCTTCACAGAGGACAAGGGAAGATGGATGGTACAGAGATCTCAGGAGGGAGAAACAGGGAAAGTACCTCACAGAAAGTGCATAAAGTGAATGGCTGCATTCTTTCTGACCAAAGATGGTATCAGGAGGAGGAGGAAGAGAAAAAATGGCGGCATTTTTCCTTCATAAAATTATTATTCATTTTATACTTAAAAAAATTTTTTTTGAGAGATTTTATTTATTTATTTGAGAGAGAGAAAGTGAGAGAGCATGAGCAGAGGGGGAGGGGCAGAGGAAGAGGGAGAAGCAGACTCCCCGCTGAGCAGGGAGCCCAATGCTAGACTCCATCCTAGGACCTTGGGATCATGACATGAGCCGAAGGCAGACACTCAACTGACCTAGCCACCCAGGCGTCCCCTCCTTAATGAAATTATTTAGCACCACCCGAACAGAGCCCTCTGCCTGACATAGGAGGGGCACAGAGCAGTGACGCTAGGCTTGTGATGTGTAAAACCCTCCAAGTGCGTGAAGACTCTTGGAGGGCCTGTTTTGTGTGCACACGCTTTTTCTGGGCAGTGGTTTTATGGCTTTCCTGAGATCCTCAAAGGTATGGCCCTCCTTCCCCCTTTCAAAAAAAGAGGTGCTTAAGGAAATTTACAGCTCCTGGGGGAGACACACGTGTGCCCAGATATAACCACGGTGCGAGCTATACAGACTGGGGATCCAAGCCAGCAGGGAATGTGGGCCTTGGCTTAAGGGTGGATTTCGGAGTTAGGGTTTCATGACACTTTGAAATCTTTGAGGAAGAGTCCTGCCTGGGCTGGGGAGGAGCCTTGGCAGTGGAGCCACATTAAAAAGCTAGCTCTGCTGACTTGATTGTAGCCAGGCTTTCCCTGAAGATACAGAGCTCCTGAGATGGGTAATGGGGTATGCGACAGGAGGAAGCCGCCCGAATCTTGTGTCTGTGTCTGGTTGCCTGTAGCGGAGCCTGTTGGTGGAGATAGAAGAATGCGGGTCTTGCAGTCAGATCTTAACCTGACATCTAGGCCCTGTTGCCTGCAGGCTGTGTGACTCCGGGCACGCGGCCTCACTGCTCTGGGCCTCCTCTCGCTCATTCAGACCACAGTGCCGGTCACAAGGAGGGCTGCCTCACGAGGAGATGGCAGCCCTTACTGCTCGCCAGAGGGGACGGGTCTGAGAAGTCCAGGTTAACCTCTGTGTGTGCATAAATTACAGGAGGAGCAAAAAACAGGCCAGAATTTGAGAGCAAAGGGCAGGAAGTGTTGTGGGAAGGTGAGTTTGGAAGTTCCAGGTGAAGAATGGGTTTAGAAGGAAGGCGGCCACATGCCGGAGTAAGATCTGAAGTGAGGTGTTCTGGGGGCGGAGACCGGCCTTCTGCCTCCTTTGGCATCAACTCTCATTCTCTGAATTCCCACTTGATCTGGGCCCACAGCTCCCCATGCACCCCGGGCTCCCAGTGAGGGCATGCCCAGGGCCTGCGGAGCCAGGAGGAGAGGCCAGGGAGCTCTCCCCGCTGCAGGCAAATGACGGTTGCTTTTGAAACAAACCCCAGGGGTCCTGGACCCCTGTTCTGTGAGCAGAGAGGGGACTGAGATGTTTGAGAGCAGACGTCTGTGCTGGTTCCGTGCCTGCCTGTCAGGGTCAGAGCCCAGCCTCTTTCCGTCCTGGGAGTCACATCATGCTGCCCAGCTTCATTTTTCCCGTCTGTAAAAGAACCTCATCGGGTTCTTGGGAAGAGGAAGTGAAGGGGACATAACGGCACGTAGCACAAGGCCCAGCCCATCATAAATGCTCACTAGTTCTTTCCTTTCAGTGCTGCTGAGTATCCCCGGAAGGGGCACCCAAGGAGCGTTGTTCACAACGAGACATGGTGCCTTGGCCAGGGCTGTGTTCTAGATGGTACTGGACTTAACAGCTCAAAAGGAAACCTCAGCTAGAGATGGCCCATAAATGGGGGGGGGGGCCCAGCAGGGAGCCGGCATCTTCCAGTTCTTTGCCAGCATTTCTAGGGGAAATGATGTTTTTTTTTAATCATAATATTTCATAGGGGATAAAACCTGCCAATTAAACTATAGCCACTATTGATTCTAAGAATCCATTTGGATTTTAAAGATGTTACAGTGTGTTTGGGGGGTGCGGGGGAATACAGCTTAGAATTAAGGAAATACAGCGGGCCAAAAATAAGAGTCTCAAGCAAAATTTACATGAATTTTTAAGATCAAAGCATGAAAGTTTAAGAAACACTGAAAGCTCTGGATAGAGCCCCACACTGCGACATTCCTGTGAATTAGCCTGCCCCTTCAGGGTGACTCTGTTTCAAGGATTATATAGGGAGGAGGAGCACCCAGGTTTGATCTCCCTGTGAGTTTAGTTGGGACGCGCGGGGTGGGGAGGTCAAGGAAGTGACCCCAGAGTGTAGAAGGCTCAAAGTCATCTTAGGGCCTGAACATCCTCAGGCAGACGTCACTTGAGTTAACTTCGCTTAGGAGGAAAATCCACACACAGCACTTTGAGGAGGAGAGAGGGGTCATAAAACCAAGCAAACGAGCCCACACCTGGGAAAGGGTGGAAACCACAGACCGCTGCCCCCCAGTGAGAAAAAGCTGCTTGCTGGGACCCACAGAGCAGCACACCTCCCAGTGGGCTCCTAGCACTGGAGTTTTGATATCTCGGTGGACATTTGGGGGAACACCCAGCTTTGCCCTCTTGCCCTTTAAAAACTTATGACAACTCTCAGGAGGCTCAGAAGGGGTCTGATTAAGCTTTCTTCTCCCTTCGGGCCCTTCTGCTCCCACCTGCATATGGCCATGTAGGGAGAGGTGTCTGGGGAATCTCGGTGTGGCCCAGGGAGCTTCTGGCACCTTGAAGCAGAAGGGCTTCTCCCAGCCCTGTCGAGACTAAACAGATGACTCATAATGATGGCGACAGCCAACTTCTGTGGAGCATGTGTCCTGGGAGTGCTGGGTCCTAGGGGTGCTGGGTCGGAGTGCTGGGTCCTAGGGGTGGTCAGGGAGGCCGGCGTTACCTTGAAGGGCTTGCAGATGGCGGGATGGAGGTGCTGCAAGACTTTGTGATCGCCCTGAGGTGATAGTGCAGGGGGAAGACCCAGACAGGAGCACAGAGCAGTGCCCCGGCCCTGGGAGATGGCGCTCGGCTGGAGGAAGAAGGGCCTTGGAGGTGGGAGAGTGGATATTCAGTGAGCTGAAGCAGCATGCTGAGTGGGCCTTCCTGGAGGCTCTGGGCCTCCGTGGGTCAAGTTATTTAAAAAAAATATTTTTTCATTAATACAGAGGTGATGCATGATCACTGCAGTAAATACATATCAACAAAAGACAAAAAGAAAAGTTAGCCTCATCCTGTCACATAGAATTAACCTATGCTGGCTCTGGTTATTTCTAGGTAACAATTTACAAAAATGAGATAGTCTTGTATTGTTTGGATTGTGGTGAGCATCTTTTCAAGTTATTAGCTAGTCCATTGCATATGTGTTCCATAATTTATTTAACCATCCCTGTCACTGGCTCTATCGGTTATTTTCAGTGTTTCATTACTAAAAGTATTGCAGTTAATAAATGAATATCCTAGGGGCACCCAGGTGGCTCAGTCAGTTAAGCATCTGACTCTTGATTTTGGCTCATGTCGTGATCTCAGGGTGGTGAGATTGGGCTCCACATTGGGTATCACACTCAGCGGGAAGTCTACTTGGGATTCTCTCTCTTATCTCTCTCTCTCTCCCTCTGCTTCTCCCCCCACCCAGCCCATCCCACCCCACCCCTGCACAAGCACACTTAATCTCTGTTTCACTCCTTCAAGATAAATAAGTAAGTGAATGAATGAATATCCTTGTAGCTAAATTTTTGTACATGTTCATGATTATTTTCATAGTTATATTTTTTGAAGAGGAATGCTGAGTCCAGGAGTACGATATTTTTGAGGCTTTTGATGTCATTGTTAAATTGTCCTCTAGAAATACTGTACCCATTAATACTCCTGTTAGGAATATATGAGAATATTTCCTGAACTTTGGGTCAATACCTTACTGAAGATTTTCACATATTTGTTGATTTAATAAGTTTAAATGTTTCCTTCCTTTTATTAGCCCTTTCCTGATTATTAATGAAGGTGACCATTTTGTATGTATTTATTACCCACTTGTGTATGTTTTGTGAGTTGCTTTTTCATGGTTTTTGCTTAGTTTCCTATTGGTTTCTTAATCTTTTTCTCACTGACTTGCAAAAGCTCTCTATAAGTTAAAGTTAATTTACCATTGTATTTATATGGGGAGCACGTGATTTTTAGAAAATCTTATAGTTCAGAAACTCTGACTCTTTGATCTAGCCTGAAGGATGAAAGTAGCTAGGAAAATAGAAATTCCAGATAATTTCCAAGCCATGTGGTAGGTGTTACTGAATGCTGGCAAGAGCCACATAATATTAATTATGCTGACAAGACAGGACTAAGAGTAAGAGCTACCATTTACTGAACAATTGTTATTTACCAGGCACTTTACATATATTAGCCTTTTAATCCTATGACCCTGTAAAGAGCTGAGGAAAGTGGGGCAGAGAAGAATGAAACATCTCACCTGAGCTCACTCAGCTAGTAAGTGGCAGAGTCAGGATTTGAACCTGGATCTGCCCATCTCTACTATCCATGTGCCCTCTGCTCTACCAAGCTGACTCTCACTCTCAGCGTTAATCATAGTCTTACAAGTCAGATTTTCATCAGCAATCTCCACAAAGAAAGTAGCAAGTTGGAGAACACGGGATAACTGGTCTCCAAACATGCCCTTGCAGTGAACATGCCTCCCAATATAGGTCCCTTCCTGGGACCCCTGGCCAAGCCCGTGATTCACGTGTGTGGATGTGCATGTTTTATAATGGCCTTATTGAAATTTAATTCCTATGCCATAAAATCCACTCCTTTAAAGTATATCATTCTGTGTTCTTGGCATATTCACAAAATTGTGCAAACGACACAACTATCTAATTCCAGAACGTTTTAATAACCCCCAAAAGAAACTTCATATCCATTAGCAGTCACTCACCGCTCCCTCCTCCCCGCATCCTTGGCAGCCACTAATCTGCTTTCTAGAATAGGATTCACCTATTCTACCCATTACATATAAATGAAACCATACAATATGTGGCTTCTCGTGTCTGGCCCCCTTCACTTAGCATAATGTTTTTAAGGTTCTTTCATGTAGCATGAATCAGGACTTCGTTCCTTTTATGGCAGAATAGTATTCCATTGTATGAGT
>RCUC01087779.1:0-11532 GCA_003697995.1 Taxidea taxus jeffersonii | reverse complement strand
TGTGTGTGTGTGTGTGTGTGTGTGTGTGTTTAGGGGGAAGATTCCCTATACCACAGGCAATTCTCCCATACCAGACCAAAAGGATAATAGGGAAGTTCTAGGAGTCTAATTGCACCTATTAAAAGAAGTTACCTTCTCTGTTCAGTGCTAAGACTCTTCCTTTCCTTTCTTAGCTCTGCAGAATAAATTGATTTCTGTGAAATTCTAAGGAGGAAAATGGGGCAGATTTGGTGTGTGATGGTGACTATAGACAACTAGACCCCAAGATTCCTTCTTACCTGAGCAGTCCTCTTGTTTCTTCTATGTTTCCATCAAATGTTAACTGAGACCATTTTAAATATAATCCATTTGAGTTTATCTTCTGGGTAGTTCTTTACCTCAGAGAAGTCCCTTTCCAAGGAAAAGGATCTTGGGCAATGTGGGGGAGCAATGCATTTGCCGATTAAAGAAAACATCACTTTGTCTTTATATAGATTTGTCACAAATCTTTATATCTTAGTTACTAGGTAATATGGATGTTCTTTTGCTTGCTTCTTTCTGTTTACTTATTCTCTATATTCTCAGTAGTAGGGACATAAGTACTCAGTAAGTGATTAGTGAATTAGTGTATACATCATATATGTCCTGAAAAGGTAAATAAATTAAACTTGAGGGGTACCTGGGTGGCTCAGTGCGTTAAGCCTCTGCCTTCAGCTCAGGTCATGCTCTCAGGGTCCTGGAATCAAGCCCTGCATCAAGCTCTCTGCTCAGCTTCCCCCCACTCTCTGCCTGCCTCTCTGCCTACTTGTGATCTCTCTCTCTCTGTCAAATAAATAAATAAAATATTTAAAAAAATTAAACTTAATAAATGAAATACTATTTTCAAAAGAATCCTTACTATAATTTCAACCTTGTTTTCTCTTCACCTCTGATTTCTTGTTTTGGCAGAAGTATTTTCTGCTTCCAAATATTCCCTGTGCTCCCCTGTATTCAACTTCTCTTGCTTTAATGTGAGACCACATGAGTGGTTCTATCCAGTAAGATATGAGCACAATTATGGGTGTCACTTCTTATCTGAACATTTATGAGCTGGTGTTAATTCTTCATGTTGTCTCTCTCTCCTGATCTGGAGGAGGGGGAAGGGGGATATATATAGTGGTCCTATAAAAATAGCTTGGTTCTCTGAGGCCCTGGAAGAGAAGCAAGGAGAACTGCCTTACTTGCCTCAAGTAGGAATGTAGTGGAGAAATAAAACATTGTTACAATAACCATGGAGATTTCAGGATTTATTTGTCAAGAGGCAGAGCCTAGTCAATCCTAACTAACAAGTACTTATCTTGGTAGGTTTTTCCTTATGAGCATGTCTGGAGGAGAATATGACTAATATTTCTTTCTCAAGTCATGAACATACAGAATGCTGGGGGCACCTGGGGGACACAGTCCCTTAAGCACCAGACTCTTGGTTTCCGTTCAGGTTGTGATCTCAGCCTCTTGAGCCTGTGTTGGGCTCCATGCTCAGTGCAGAGTCTGCTTCAGATTCTCTCTCCCCCATCCCCTTCTGCTCATGCTCTCTCTCTCTCAAATAAACAAATCTTAAAAACAAACAAAAAAAAGAATGTACAGAACCCTGGAAAAAGGGAAAAAGTCTCTTGGACTATTTTATTTAATATTTGTTTTAGATAAGCACATACATGGAATTAAAGAAAAACTTTTTATACTTGTAGCTTTCCTTAACTCTAACACTAAAATAAAAAAAATCATATAGCTAGACCAAGTCAATACAATTTGTGACTGGTAATATTTTGTTGAAATAAAACTGTGTGCATTTTGTTTAGTGGTTGAAAAATACAATGTTAACTTTGATTCTATATTTTATTCATTTGTCTATTTGGCATCAGTGGCTCTTAATGGAAAGAATGCCTTTTTTGCATAAGAATGATGTAGAAAATTACCTTTATAAACTTCAGGCCCTTGTTTGCTAGTTCATGATAATTGGTCCAAACTCTGCTTGGAGTGCTTCTGTTAAGTGGGTATGTAATCCAGCCATTACTTGAATTAAGGCAGAGAAAAGATTTGTTGTACATTTGCTTCTATTTGCTGCTAATCAGTATTTCTAAGTGGTTCAAAGAAGTCAGGGTCCACCCAGTGCCTCTCCTTACAGTGGGTTTTTCCTGATTGCCAGAGCAGGGTTCTTCTGAGTTAGGTGTGCCTGACAGTCTATCTTGCAAGTAAAAGAGAACAAAATCTCAAAATTCTCATGGGTAGTCATTTTGGACCCTTGAGAATATGTCCAGGCAACTAAATGTTTGTAAGCTTCTTCTAATTAGTACAATAGTTGAATGGGCGCTTTTGGAATCAGACAAACGTAGATCTTAATCTTGAGCTAGTCTTATTGGGGTGAGTCTTTGCTGACATTTTTCCCTTTGAATTTTTTTTTTCTTTGGAAAGGGGTGAATTTTAAGTCGCTGAGTTTCTTCTAGGTCCTACTGAACATGTGGGTGTAGCTCTTGAGCAAACTGAGCCTGATATGTTGAGACCTGAAAGCCTTTTGAGCTGAGCCAAGAAGTACTTGGGAGCAGCAGTGTGTCTTACATGTAGATGCTGAAGGACACAGGATCATGCATTTGTTTTACAGTATAGTATGGGTCCTGATGCGTTTGAGTTTATTCTTGCCACTATTATTGCTTGCTGTGTGATCTCAGACAGATCTTATCCCCTACCTGCCTCAATTTCTTGATCTGTAAAATGGGAATAATACCTGTGCCTTCATCAGACAGCTGTGGAGATTAAATGAGGTGACTGATATAAAGGATGTAACCAAGTGACTCAGACACAGTGAGCACAAATAATGTTAGTTGTTATGAGTGTCTAAGGATCTTTAACTTTTTGGTTGAGAGATGCTATGCTAAAGACTTAAGATCCCATGCAAAATAAAAAATCAACCTGAAACTGTGATAAAGCACTGTGGATAAGAAGTACTTTAAGATAATGAAAAAAAAAAGACAATGAAAAAACAGGATTTGACAAACAAAGCTAATTTTATGCTGGGTTCAGAAATTCATCCACTACAAAAATGATGACAGATATAAGATGCCAGGCCCTCCAACAGACATATGGATAAAGAAGATATGGTCTATATATACAATGGAGTATTACTCCAGTCATCAGAAAGGATGACTGCCCAACTTTTGCATCAACATGGATGGGACTGAAGGAGATTATGCTGAGTGAAATAAGTCAAACAGAGAAAGTCAATTATCATTTGGTTTCACTTACTTGTGGAACATAAGGAATAGCATGGAGGACATTGGGAGCAAGAAGGGGAAAATGAGCGGGAGGAAATCAGAGGGGGAGAGGAACCATGAGGGACTGTGGACTCTGAGAAACAAACTGTGGGTTTTAGAAGGGAGGAGGGTAGGGGGTGGGTTAGCCCGGTGATGGGTATTAAGGAGGGCACAGATTGCATGGAGCACTGGGTGTTATAAACAAACAATGAATCATCAAAAGCACTACATCAAAAGCTAATGATGGGGGCGCCTGGGTGGCTCAGTGGGTTAAAGCCTCTGCCTTCAACTCGGGTCATGATCCCAGGGTCCTGGGATCGAGCCCTACATCGGGCTCTCTGCTCAGCAGGGAGCCTACTTCCACCTCTCTCTCTGCCTGCCTCTCTGCCTACTTGTGATCTCTGCCTGTCAAATAAATAAATAAAATGTTTAAAAAAAAAAAAAGCTAATGACGTACTGTATGGTGACTAATATAACATAAAAGAAACAAACAAATATTCCAGGGCTTGTGTTGGTAGTTCTGTGCCCTCTTGACCTCTTGGGAGAATTTAGGATATATTTTCTGCTGCTGTGCTGGAATATGAGGGAGAGAGAAAAATCCCATTAAATCTAGATACTTTCTATTTTATGGGTTAAGACAAAAGAGTGGATGGGAGGCCAACATCAAAGTGTACTAAGGGAGTAGACTCAGACTGTAAAGGATTTACTACTTTCAAAAGATTTCCATGTCCAGTGATACTTGAAGTGTTTTTAACACAATACCATACTATCTCTACAGAAAGATACCATTTTAAAATAATGACTCTGAAAAGTTATTTGTCAAAATTCAAGTAACAAAAGCAAACACTTTTCTGTGCTTGACACTTATTTGGCTAATTTTCATGTATCTGTACAGTTTAATAAAGTCTGTTATAACCTAATACACTATATAAATTCAGAACACATTTTATCCACTATCTCAGAGCCTGTTATTTGATTTTAGTGTGAAAGGAAGGAGTTTATTCTATTTTCCTGGTTACTGTTTCTATGATTAGACTCTTTTTTAAATGTGGCTGGATTTAGGCTCTCACTGTACTTCCCATTTGGGCTCACCACTCTGTTAGTGATGAGAAAGGATTCCAGTGATTCTCTTTATTGCCAGATGCTTCCTTATTAGTGGTGGGCTGGCAGAAGGAAGCATGGAGATCCATTCTAGAATGTGGCTTCTCTCGAACTCCCTTTCTCATTCTCTTCCAGATAAGGTAGATATGGTTCAAGAACTTTCTTAGATTGTACAGAAATTGGTTCCTTCTTTCTCAGGATTGTTCCCCTTTCTTCTTCTAACCAAGCCTTATACAACTCCAGGAATATTGGGACTTGGCTTTCGTTAAATCAAATAAGAGTGGGGCTCTTCTCCTCATTCTCACATTTTCCATAGAGACCTCTTCTCCTTTAAGCAGGGAATATAAGAGTGAACACTTCAGGGTTCACTCTATTTACTTCTTTCCAAGTGCTGGAGTAGTTAACTGTCTTGCTGTGAGTCTGATATCATGTGACCACATTTAAAATCACTTGTTAGTATGGTATGATACCTCTGCCTATGTGCAGAGAAGACGGGCATATGCACTTCCAGTCTCCATGTGCTCATCAGAATAAACAAGTGCTGAATTCTCTCCCTCCTCTGGCATCTCTACCTACTATTGGTCCATGTGTTAGAATATGTTCTCTAGACTCCATATTCTTATGGACAAGTCTCAAGGACTAGATTTTAGAAGGAAGTGAAAAGGTTGGAGTTGGAGAAAGAAGACTCTACTTTACTCTCAAGTCTAAGCCATTTCTCACTATTTAGCTTTATCAGAGAGCACAGTCTTTGGGGGTGATTGAGCATGTGTTTGGTCATTAATAAAACTGATGCCTTGGTACTCCTTACACTCCTGATTCTTGGGTAGATTGGCTGAATTGGTCACAACCCAGGAGGAAGAGAGTGAAACACAGGCCACCACCCCAACTCCTCCTACAAGATAAAAACCCAATAGTGCATCATTTCCATCTCCTCAGCTGCTCCAACCTCCAACTAGGTGAGACCTCGTCCTTCCTTCTCTCTTCCCAGGCAGGCTTTGTATAAAAGCTTTGTGTTTGTTTCAAGAGGATGACCTTGGTAATTATTAGCCCACTGTTTTAAACTTGAGTTGTATTTAGAGCTTGGGTTCTGAGCAGTATGGTTGATTAGAGAGGGATGGAAATAATGGTTTCTGGAGAAGTGATTTCACCAAAGAGGCCTGTTGGGGAAAAGGAAAGATATTTGTACTCACTCTGGGAAGTGGAGTTTTTCATCTAAAAATCCTGGTGCTTCCATGAGTAGTATGGGGCTGACCCCATATTCACTAAGCAAGGTAAATTCTACTTAGGAAAGAAGGAAAAGAAGATGTAATGCTGGCTGAAGGAGAGGGCTCTGAGTCTTCCCAGTGGATTTTTCTTCCACTTGAGGTACTATAGATACTGAAGGGAGATGACAATGGAGGTTCCCAGTAGCAGCAAAGGCACATTGCTCACAGGTGCCTAGGTACAGTAAAACCATTTGGGAGCCACCTCACATTGGCTTGGAGATAGAAAAAAATGGTAGCTTTAGAGATATCCTGTCTTTCCCAGAGGGAGATAAGTGGACACCAGGTGCCATAGGGACAAGGAAGAATTGGTGGGCTGAGCCCTGGGATTCAAAGTTTGCTGTCCTCTCACAAGAGGTCTCTCTGTTTAGAGGTGTTGTTTAGAGCCAATCCTATGACAGCTGCCTTCAATGAGCAGATACTGCTGGGAAATGCTGTAGGACAGGAAGGCATGTGGTCCAGTAAGAGTAAAAGCAAAGCTTCCTCTGAGTGTAACTCTGAATGCTAAGGAGGAGGGTGGCTCAGGTGAGAGACATATGTATTTAAATTTTGTAAGGTTATAAGATCTGAAGTGAATGTCCTCGGAGAACAGTGTGAAATGGCTGTTGAGTCCAAACCAGGGCCATTTTTTATTAAATATTAATGCCACACATTTCTGCAGGGTTCATAGAACAGATGTTAGTCCTGACATTGTGGCGATTTAATTGACTAAGAATATTTCCTGTCATTTTTATCAATGTCTGGCTTTCCAATGTCTGTTAAATCTGAAAATATAAAACACAGGAAGAGATAATTAATACTCCGTTTCCATCCGTGGTTACCTGGATATTGCCCCCTAGAGAAGTTGTAGCTTTCTCCTGAGTATTTTTCTTGGAGGCAGAGAGAGGCAGAGCTGACCTAGTCTCCCTGCAAATTGTTCCACTGGGCCTTTAGCTGGAGAACAGCCCACTCTGTAAGCGCAATTCTTTTTTTCCTGTTGGTTTTAAGAAAATAAGCAAATTCTAAATAAGCTTTGCTTTCATGGCCAAAACTCCTAGGGATTCTGATTTTTCCCTTTCTTTCTAAATCCTCCCCTACTTTCTTAAGTCCTTTTGCTCAATTTCTTCCTAGCTTTGAAACAACAACAAAAAAAGGCTCTTTGACAGCCAAATCTTTGCGGAGGAACCTTTCCAAGTAGAATCCAAGGAAGTGGATGGGACTTATTTTGAGCAAATTCACAGTGACATAAAATGTGGCTTATGGTGATTTAGCATTAGGAAATATTTGCTAAGTGGAGAACTCAGGAAAGAACAATTCTAAAACGATTCTTGGTCAGGTGCAGCTTATAATGGGCCTATTCATGGAAAAAAAAATCCTAGGTCCCTTCCTCACAAAAATTACATTATTTACATGGAAAAACTGTGGTCACACATTTGCCCTGTAAGGAAGGCCCTGTTGTTTTACGTTTATTAAATGATTCTGGCCTGCCATGCTGAAGTTTCTGTTACACCCTCAAGGGAGAGCAGCTCATGGTAAGAGAGGGAGAAAGGAGAAGATGTGTTGTTCTCAGCCCTGGACATTAAATCATTGCAGTAATGATTTTAGAGGAAATGAGGCAAAATTGGGCTAAATGAAAACCTGCTGGTGTGACTTGGGAATTACCCCTAGCGGCTTGGAAAAGGACTGAACACTGTACCGTCTGTGCCTGTGGGGCTGGGTTGTTGCCCTCTGCCCAGGGGATTTGCTCTTTGTCTCAAAGGTGGAGGCCGAGCCCACCTGTCTGCTTCCAAAACGAGCTTGTGCTCTTGTTATCAGAGTGAGTGGGCACATGTCACGGCCTGAGCAGAATCAAATCCTGAGCTGTAGAATCGTGAGGCACTCTTTGCAGGTAGTTTTTAGGATGCAGAAAGAAGTGACACTGGTGTGACAGAGAAGCCAGAGTCCACCCTGCTGACTTATGTGACAGGAGAGAGGTTGACATGGGGATCCTTGGTGGAGACTGACTGCAGCGTATATAGGATTTGCTTTCAGGAAGCAGAACCAGGCCCTTCTGTGTGTTATAATTTAAGGGGTACACGTGTCTGTGCCTGTAAGCCCATTCCTAGAGCTAGTCTTTGAAGAACCTTGATCTCTGAAGGACCCTTGGTAAAATACAAATGTGCTTCCTTGGCTGTGACACCAATGAGTTGATGAACCCACAGGATAGATTAGCTGGCATCTGTGGTTTGGGATGCCAAAAGCAGGCTCCTGCAGGGAGAGGACATAAAATTGGTAAGTTTTGAAAGGTATAGAGACCATGGGAGAGTCCTAGGCATAGGTCTTCCTTCTGTGGGGTGCCACACAGTTATATCCAGGTTGAATGCGCAGCAGGAGGGCTCTGAATACTTGGAATCTCCATGAAGAAAGCTAACAAAAGGAGGATAAGAAGAGTCTGAGACATGTCTTGCTGTCTTTCCCAGAGCCTGCTCTGGATGGGGCATGTTGTTTCTCACTCAGACCAGTATTGCCACATACCGTCCTTTCTTAAAGGACCCTAAGCATGCTGCTTTCCTATGCCTACTCTTTGGTTAACAGATGGGGATCCCAAGCCCAGACCCCACCATTGTAAAGGGTGTTTATGACACAGGAAGACTGAGTGACCCTTCCCAACCACTAGCCTGACACTGAGCATCAGGAGCTGCTTTGAATTTCCAGCACCCGACTGGGAAGGTGGAAATACTCGGCCTGGGTGAAAAGCTAGGGGATGTTTCTAGCCATGGTACCAAAATATAGGAGGAGGCAGGTGGGTAAAATTTGCCTAGGTTGCCTCCATGTGCATAAATCATGAGCTTTTAGTTCATTTAGGGGAAAAAAATCAAGCATTCCTGAAACAGACCCATTTCCCCCCAGCTTTTTTAATGTGCCTTTTCATGGATTTTGCTTTCAAATCTGCATGAATTATTTTTCTTCTATTAAATATTAATGTGCCTTTCTAAGTAGAAAAAGGGGGCGAATTAGGTCTGGTACACATCTTCCCTGCCACTATTTACTGCTGCTGCGGGAATGCAACAAATGCCAGCTCCCAACACATTATTAAATCAGGCCTGCACTGAGCCCAGATGTTACACTGGAGCTGGCGCAGTAGATGCAGGTTAAAACCAAACAGCAGCAGGTGCCAGGTTCTCCCTGGTGGGGGCTTGCCCTCCCCCATCTGCACCCTCTCCTCCCCATCCTGCAGGCCCACCTTGCCCTTTGGCAAATTCACCATCAACTGGGTACAGCTCATTCTTCCTGGAGCAGTAATCGTGTGAGGGGGATTTATTTTTTTAAGCCTGTTATTTTTTCCCCAGTGACTCTTTCTACTTGATTAGTTCAGGATCAATATGTCTGGTAGGCAGAATGTGATGGGGAGGGTGATTTATCAGTGTCAGGGGTGGCTCTGGGCTTTGTTCATGTGACTTTTCTCTTCACAGTGACTTCCCCCTCCTCACACCAGCACACACACAGACACACACACAGACAGACAGACACACACACACACACACACACACACACACCTCGCTCTGCTCTTTTCCTTATCTGAATTCTACTCACATTTGTGACCAAGGTGAATTTGGCCTGCTTGCTGAAGGCTGTCCTATGATCTGTAGTTTGTGACCTCCAATGAAACTGTGATGTGTCAAATGATAATTGTTACATGGAATGGGTTGTGGTTCCCCGATAGTCTGTAAGCTCCCCAAGGGAAGGAATTATATCTCAGAAATATGAAGTGGTGTAAAGAGCACAGGATTTGCCTTCAGAATCCTGAATTCTGACCATGTGGCCTTGGCAAATTAACCTCTAGGAGATTGTTCTCTTATCATCGTTATCACCAACTTCATCATAATCATCATTATTTCTGACACTCAGATCAGTGCTTTTCAGACTACAACGTGCATATGGATTTCCTGGGATCGGAGTGGGCTTGAGATCTTGTGTTTCTAATGGGCTCCCAGGTAATCCAGTGCACATACAATGATGCTTGTGTGCTTGTCACTCTTGGAGAAGCAAGGTCTCAAAGTGAATCATAAATGAAATAATATATGTGAAAGTGTCTTGTAAACTAAAAGACCCTACACCATTGCTAAACCTTGAATCATCCTTGTCTCTGATTTTTATCTGCATTTCAAATCTGTCAGCAAATCCCATTGGGGCTGCCACGGAAGGCATCTTCACTGTAGCCATTTATGACCTCCTCTGTCACTTCCAACCTCAGCTAAGCCACATTCACTTGTCTCACCTGGAGATTACTGCAGTGGCTTCCTAATTGGTCTTACTTCTATTCCTGGCCCTTCCCCACCCCCTTCTGAATCCCTGTAGTGTTTTCTGCACCCAGCAGTTAGGTGATCCTTTTACAGTGTGAATCAGATCATAAAACTCTCCTCTTCCAAACTCTTTAATGGCCTACAAGGGCCTAATCCATATGGCCATGACTGTTGCTTAGAACAACCTTCCCCTCTCTTTGCCTCTTGCACTTTTTCCCTCTGTAAGAACCTGCCTTACTCCGTAATTTCATACAGCCCAGTTCTCAACTTCTCTGTCTGCAGTAGCAATCCCATCATTATCTACTCTCTCACCTGGCTTTGTTATGTTTTCCATGGCACCTACTACTACCTAACATTCTATTAAGTATTTATGTATTTTCCTGTGGTCTATCTCACTGACTCAGAATAAGCTCATGGGGGCAGAGGGTGGTCTGGCTTATGTTGCTCTGTATCTTTAGCATCTGGGGAATGCATGACACACAGTAGGCCTTCAAATGTTTGCTAGATGAGAGGATGAATACTTATTCTTACTTAATTGAATTGCTGTGTGTCCTGTCCCTGATAGATTAAATACTTCATAAGCATTTGCTGAAGCAATCATTGTTTGGGTTTTTTAAATGGACAGCCTCTGGATGTCTGTTAGTGGGATAGTTGTTCATATTTGCTGTGAGTCAAGCACATCAGTACATAACTGATCTTCATGACTGAAAAATATAGCCCTTTGAGCAGGAAGTAGAGACAAATGTGTAAGTTCTGAGAATCAATAACTGTGGGAGTTGAGATAAGTTTCAGGTTTCTTGGCCCCTCAGGACAGCTTATCTTAATTGCTTCTTCCAAAATCAAACAACAATAGCAACAAAACTAAGTCCTAAAAAGAAAAGGACAAATTGAGGATCTGGGTTTCTGAAAGAGTAAAAACCTTGTATAAATAGGTACACACAGAGGAGGCCTTCTCAAGTTGGATAATGGAATCTCTCTTTACTTCAGCTCATCTAAAATAGCACATTAATAAACTGAACCAAATGTGATGCTACAGCTGGTTTTATTGGTCATTAACATTTACAGAACCACGTGAAGTCATGTTTTCCAATTTCAAGATTAAAAGATTTAGCTAGCCTAATTATTGGTCTCTAAATGGGGACTGCATCGGAGTGCAGCCAGCAGAACTGAGTTGTCTTTGCCTTCATGGTGCAGGTGAATTGAAAACAATGCATTTATTGACCTTTGGCTGGATTTGACCCTAAAGCAGGGTGGCTACTGGCAGCTGCCCTTACAGTGCATTCTTTGCCTGTCCTGTCAGTGCACTGTCTACATTTTAAGGCTGTATTTTGGGTTCAGATGATCTTATACATATAAGCAAATGGCATCCATCCTTAAAACCTGATTTACTGCTCAGGTGATTTGTTTTCTGTCCTCTCTTCAGTGAGACCAAACCATTTAATTGTGTGATTAAGTGTGATTAAAGGGGCACCTGGGTGGCTCAGTGGGTTAATGCTGCTGCCTTCGGCTCAGGTCATGATCCCAGGGTCGTGGGATCGAGCCCCGCATCGGGCTCTCTGCTCTGCGGACAGCCTGCTTCCTCCTCTCTCTCTGCCTCTCTGCCTACTTGTGATTTCTGTCTATCAAATAAATAAATAAAATCTT
>RCUC01087778.1:0-30491 GCA_003697995.1 Taxidea taxus jeffersonii | reverse complement strand
TTTTTTTTTTTTTTTTAAAGATTTTATTTATTTGACACAGAAAGAGATCAGAGATAGGCAGAAAGGCAGAGGGGGGCAGGAGCAGGTTCTCTGCTGAGCAGAGAGCCCAGTGTGGGGCTCTATCCCAGGACCCTGAGATCATGACCTGAGCTGAAGGCAGAGGCTTAACCCACTGAGCCACCCAGGCACCCAGACCCATGCATTCTTAAGGGCAAGAAATAAACTTGGTGAAGATTCAAGAGACTGTCACATCCATAAAAATTTTATATGTCTGGTGATCTTGAGAATGCAAAGACATATCCTTCACAGTAAAATGTAAATTACTGAATCATGCCGTTTCTAAACCAAAGAACAAAACACAACACCAGGTGTGCTTCATTAGTTTTTTGGAACCAGTATGTTCTATATATAGGGAAGCTTATCTGCCTGGGTGACACAAAAATCATCCAGGTCTGGGGGAAGTGTTACAGAACGTCTAAAATATGGTCCAAGCTGCTTTGCAACTTCAGCCATATAATTCTGCAGACCCTAAGATTTTTGAAGTATCAGTCATGAGAAAAGATGCTGTGTAGAGCTTGTGCCAACCTCCAGTGGGAGAATCATAATGCCAGGCTTTTGTGGAAGACCATGCCATCTGTAATGGAAAATCATATATCTTTTAAAAAACAATACCTTTGTGCTACCAAGCCCTGAAAGAGAAAAAAAAAACTTTAATTATGGGATACCAGGTAACCATGCAAATAATTGTTTATCATGAGTGGGGTCCTGTCAGACTGGCAGAGATATGAGCTTGAGCAGGTCCACATACAATCCATCGTATAATAGAAGTAGTGAATCTAGAATCAAGTAGTAGCTGGATCAGGGGTCATGAGCAAGCTGTGTAAGCAGCTAGCCTAAACACACTGTTCTATCAGCATCTTTCTGTCTATTCAGGCCTGTGCACAGATGAAAAAGATCTATGACCAGATGACAGAGGACAGAAATGCTCAATCTTGGTTTACATATCTGTCAACTCAATATACAGGTTTACATCAATAATGTATGCCCATTTCACAAATGAGTACCATTTTACATAGTTATGAGGGAAAATTCTCTGAATAATCAGAACTTCAGGTAGTACACCAAATCACGTTTTTTTTTTTGAAAAATAAGAGGTCTAAAATGAAAATATATAGATATTTCTGAGCAGGGGCAAAGTGGTTTGGCTGGCTGGTCAGAGACCCAAATGATTGGAAAGTAAGCACAAGGAGATCTAAAGTAGCGGCTTATGGGTCTACCCATGAAATTAAACAAGAAATGTGAAGATATTTACCCACCTCCCAGAGAGCATCTACTAAAGGAGAGGAACTAAACAACAGCATATAGCCAATGACCCAGCCAGTTGGTGTCAGCCAGTTTTTATCTTTGTCCATCACTGGGGCATAATGGTCATTGTGGCAGAAACAGAGGTGGAACGCAGACCTAAACAGATCTAGCTGGTGTCATCACAGAATTTCAAACTTGCTAGCAATAGAGAATTATATTGAGCTCTCGATAATGCACTCTTTCTTAAAGGGACCACACAGCCATTTATCAGCAAGTTGGTTACTTTGGACCTCTAACATCCTGGAAGGACCAGTCGATCCTTTCCACGGGAATAAATATATTTTCCATACACAGGGTTGCTTTTCCTGATATCAGGGCCTCAATCAGCACCACTATCTAATGTTTTATTAAGGATTTGATCTACCAGCACGAGATCCCACATAATGTCGCTAAGGAGTAGGTGATCTACTCCTCAATAAAAGGAAATGCAAGCATAGGCCCATGACCTTAGGATCCGGTGGTTAAATCACCCATTGCAGCAATTTTTTTTTTTTTGAGACTTGATAAAATGTTGGGAAAGTTTGTAAAGGCACAACTGAAGAGCCAAATTGGAAGTACTAGTATCTGAGGATATGGTATCACCCTATAGGATATAGTTTAAGTATTGAATCAAAAGTCTAAGTGGCTCTGTGTCTCTAACAAGACTACATGACCTGGGAACAGTGCAAGGAGGAACAGTCACACTTCTCACTCCCACTGACCCACTTTGAGCTCTGCAGTGTTGGAGGTCTTATTCCAGGAGATAAAACAGGAATATCATTCAATCATAAATTGTTGCTGCCACCCAGGTACTTTGAGCTCCTTGCTGTTCATGGATTAGCAGTCAATAAAGGGAGTCACTTTCTTGGCAATGGTATTAAGCCTGATCATCAGGAGGAGGAAGGTACCAAAGAAGAATATGTGTGCAACACAGATGGTCCACTTGGGTAACTCTTTGTACCTCCTTATTCAATTGTGCTATAAATGGATGGGTACAGCCACTCCTTCTTGAAAAGGACATCGTGATCAGGAGGAGGTCAAACCTCTCCACGATGCCTGTCTGGGTCACACTACCAGTTAAGCTACTAGGAAGAAACCTAGAATGGATAGTGGAGTAGGAATATAGTGAGTTTCAGTTGAGGATCCCAGAGAGAGGTAGTAGGAACTTTGGTTCTTCTGACTAAACTCCTATTTCTAAATCTCCCTTGAAGAATACATGTCTATAGGAGGAACTGTTTGCTCTATGTTTGTGAAGAAGTAGACCTAAATTCCATACAATCTGAACTATGAAAGAAAAGGAGCCACACTTCCCAGACCTTCTTCAATGAAGGACTTGTTCACCAACCATGCTCTCATGGTATTGTCAGCAAATATCTCCTATTTGTCAGCTGTCAGTGGCTACCTTACCTTCCTAGAATCAGCAAACCTAATGTTACACCCTTCCCAAAGCAGCTTGTTTCCAGTGACTAACAAACACAGGGCAGAGATTGGATCATTTTGGCTTCAGACTGAACACTAACGGTCATTTCTTACCCTAGAAATACCTGCTGGTTTAGCTAGTGCTTTGTCCTGACGACATTGCATTTTGACTACTTCTGACATAAGCCTGCTTCTACCACTTTCTTCACAAGACAGGGAGAGATAGAAAGCTCTGTGGTGTCTCTTATAGGGACAGTAATCTAATCATGAGGGTCGCACCCTCCTGACATCATCTAAACCTAATTTCTTCCCAAAGGCCCTACCTCCAAATACTATCACATTAGGGGTTAAGGCTTCAACATATGAATTTGGTGGGGATGAGGGGGTACAGTTTAGTTCATAGCATGTGTCATAACCATAAGCCAATTACAATAATTTCGTTTATTTAACAAATATACACAAATACTTTTTAAAAAGGTAATAATGTTTAAAAGTTCCTAAAGCCCTCCTACCCTAACTCATTTTTAAAAGGAAATAGTATTTTAGTTGTTTCATCTGTTATTTATTTCTACACTTTTATATTAAATGCCAGGCTATTATAACTTGTTATGAGCTCTTATATTTAAATTTATCAATTCTGTCATTGTCTATTGACTCTCTGATGGTAAATAAGAATACAAGTCTACTCATATGTAGACTCCTTCATCCTGCTAAAGTAATTATCTCTCAAATTGTATTAAATTTGTATTTAATATTTTAATTACTATGTTTGTAAATATTGTTTATGGTTGAGCCAAGCGCTAAACTACCAGTTTATCACTTCTCAAATCACCTTTTTATTTTAACTTAATATCATCTATCTTATATTTGTTTATTATTATTTTACATCTGAATATTTTTCCAACACTCTCCAAAAGCTCCAAAAATTCATCTCCCATTTCAACATGTGATGAAAGCAATTTGATAATTTATCACTTCTTTTTATTTTTTTCTTGGAAACAGCCCTCCATGAGTCCTCTGACTTCCTACTCTATTTTGCCTCTGTTCAACAGACCTTTCACTCTCATCCTGGGCTTGCATTCCTATCAACCTGTTGTTGGATCTCTCATTTCACACCTTCACTCATACCTTCCCCACCATTTCCCTAACTTTTGGCAGCCATCCAGTCACAAAGTCAATGCTACATATTTTAGGTTTTTGTTATGGCATTATCCCATTTCTGGCTATTAATTCTTCTATAAGTTAGCTTTTTACATAACAAATTGCCACAAAACTCAGTGGCTTAGCTCATGTTCTTTGGAGAATTTTCAGAGTAGTGAGGTTCGGGTCTGGGCACACTCTATAATATCTTCTTGGCTGCCTCATACATTTGGGTTAGCTGGTTCACTGGCTAATGGCTGGTACTCTCAGATAGCCTTAATCACTTGTCTGTTGGATTGCAAATTGTCAACCAGGTGGCTTTAGTTCTACTCTAGTTTCTCTTATTTTAGAAGGATAACTCAGGTTTCTTCACCTGGTGGTTCCGGAGTTGTAAGTGCAGCACAAGAGTAAGTACCAGTGAACATAAACTTCTGAGACCTTTGCTTCTCATATTTGTCGACATCAGATTGCTCAAAATAAATTGTATGGTCATCTCAGAATCAAGGGGTCATAGAAAGGGAAGAATTTGGAGTCATTTTTGCAATCTATCACTCTATTTTCTATAATAGCACAGCCTGGTAACTAATCAAAATTCCAGCCTCAAGCTTATAAATCATTCCTAGTACTATCCACCTATTTATTATTTCTTTGTTTATGTTTTATATGTAATTCTAAATAGCTTATAATTTGACAGGCACTGTTCTAAGTCTTCTAGAATTATTTACCCTTTAATTTAACATATCTAAGAAGTAGTTCTATCAATATTTCCAAACAACAGATGAGCTCGTGCCCAAAAGATTAAGCAGCATGCCCAATATCTAAAGTGGAATTTAAAGGCAGGTTACCTGAGTCTCAAGTCCATGTAGTTCACTGTGGCCCCAGAGTTTAAGCTTTTGACCACCCCACCATGCTGCCTGTCAAAACTACATTTAGTCTCTCACTGATTATTTTGTTTGAGAATTATTTTATCTTTGAAATATATTTATCACCCCTTTCTTTTCCCTATCACTTCTCTAATTTTCCTATAAAAATACTTATTAAAAAACATTTATGAACTCATGGTGAGCTATAATAATGATCCCCTAATAATCTGGTATTTTCCCTTCCTCCAAAACTACATGACTTTTCTGTTTCTTTGCACTGGGGCTTAGTCATAATTCTAACCCTTTCCCCAGGGACTTAACAACTAAAATACTTTGCATGGTATTCTTTACCTCTCTTTAAATCTTTTCCATATTTCAAGCTTCAAAATCCTTTTTTTTTTAAATATGTTCACCTCAGATATTTTTAGTCCTTGTATATTTCCACCTCTCTTGAAGTAAGCTGAATCTATATTAATCAATACTCCTCTTGACAAATAATTTATAGTCTTGTAAATTACTTTCTTACTTTAAGGATAGATTATTTTTTCAAAATGAAATTTAAATTTATATCACCATCAGAATTGTTTCTTTTTTAGTTGAGTATTTTATCTTTGCTGAATATTATGAAAGAGAAATTATACTGTGAGTACCAGGGTAAGCTAAAAGCATAAACTTTATGAAAAAAATTACCCTTAGTAACTTGACATGGAAAGAATTTATTTTCAAGTCTGAGTCTTGTTACTAAAATTACTAAAAACAATTGCAGGAAGTTGTTTAGATTTTTTGAATATGTCTGAAGATAAAGAAAAATGTGTGATTTATTTAAAGGAACAATATCATTCATGGTAAGAAAAGTTCCAAAGCTGTGGTTAGGTGAATTTTAAGCAGAACAGTGAACAGAGAAATAGATAGTAAGAGCGTAAGAAGGGGTAATATGTAGGATTTACAGTAAGTAGACCCAGGTCTAAATATAGTTCAAATGAAAAAGTGTAGTTACCACCATTTGTTAATCTGTAGTTATTTCTGGCTCCCCAATTGAGTCCTTTCTGTTACAACTAGGAGAGACAGACCAAGCTGATATATTTTATTTAAGAAGACTCCAAAAACTGATTTGATAAAACAAGCTTCATTTAAACTTCATAAGGAATGTGTTGCCCCAATTTTCAGGTTTGTTTCTGTGAGAAATAAAGAAATTATTTATCCATTCAGGAAACTTCTTTTTTTGTGAATCTGTCTTAGAAAATTCTGCTTAGGGACGCCTGGGTGGCTCAGTTGGTTAAGCAGCTGCCTTCGGCTCAGGTCATGATCCCGGCGTCCTGGGATCGAGTCTCACATCGGGCTCCTTGCTCGGCAGGGAGTTCTCCCTCTGCCTCTCCCTCTGCCTCTGCCTGCCACTCTGCCTGTGCTCGTTCGCTCTCTCTCCCTCTCTCTCTGACAAATAAATAAATAAAATCTTAAAAAAAAATTCTGCTTAACCTCTAATTTGCCAGTTTTAATACCCCATAGCTTTCTTTCTCAGTGTAGATTTATAGCTGGATAATCGCAAGATGTAACACAGTAGCAGTAGAATCAACCAGTCCCAATTGCACAGCAACAAGACTTACCAACTAGGCAACATGACTGAATGAGATCTGATGTTGTAACATAGCCTTTCTAATTAAGAGGTCAGAAATCTGGGACACCTGGGTGGCTCAGTCCATTAAGCCAGTGCCTTTGGCTCAGGTCATGATCCTAGTGTCTCTGGATTGATCCTGCTTCTGGCTCCTTGCTCAATGGGGAGCCTGCCTCTCTCTCTGCCACTATGCCTGCTTGTGTGCTCTCTCTCTCTCTGACAAATAAATACATAAAATATTTTAAAAAGAGATCCAGAAATCCTACAGATATGTCATAGCAGACATAGACTATATTAGATTTCATAATAAGGTAGAACAAATATTAAGAAGGTAGTTATAGTATTAGATTATCCAAATTTATAGTCTATTTCCTTTTACTTAGTTATGAAAGCTCAGATAAAGTAAATTTTAATTCTCTAATCCTAAATGTTCTGTGAAAAATTTCGAGGTGATGATATGGACATAAAGATAAATTACAATTGTTAAGAGCTATAAGATATGAAAATAGCTAAATGAGTAAGGCATAGTAGCCACTGTGTTATGTGCCCAAAATCTCCCTCAGGAATTAAATATACATGTCCCCAGCTATAGTCCTCAGCTGTTATCCTTCCCCAGGAATTTCCCTAAGCTAAAGAGAACCATATTAGCCTTGTCTGAGGTCTCACACTTCTAGGGCAGCTGGCATCTAATGGCTGGCAAATATAGAGTATAAACTCCAGAAAAATGGCAATTGTTAGGTAGTGGCAAAATATTTGGTTAACATGTATCTCAGAGTATTGGGGAAAATAGATGATTTAACACATAAATCTGCATCTCTAGAGGAAGAAAATATAAAATAGAATGTTAGTAACATCTATTGATTGCTGTGGGCAAGATATTACAGAAAGCATTATCACTGGAGTCCTGTGGATACAGATCTGTTTCAAGTTTACTTCTACCATAGTTCAGCCATTCTTTCTAGGCCAACATGAGAGACTTTAAGTCCATTTAACTTCAAATATTTGATTCCCTCCACCTAATCCATCACCATATTCTGCTTTTCATCTTCTGAAATTTCTTAGTTGTTCCTTTTGCATTGAGAAATCAGTCATTAATTGAGAAAGCAGCAGAGAATGATAGTAAGAGTGTATATTTGAAGTCAAGGAAAAGTGGGTTAAAATCCCAGGTGTGCCTTATGTGGTCTTGGGAAAATCCTCAAATCTTTCACTTGGTTTGTTAATTTTTTTAAATGGGGATACCTTTCTACTTTGCTTTACTTTACTTTTTCTGAATTTTTACTTTTTCTGAATTTTAGAAAATACTAAAAAATAATAATATATTTTGCATATAATGTGCTCAATCACTGCTTAATACTAAATCAATGATAGCTATAAATAACAACATAATGAATTTATTTATTCCTACTTCCCATTCAAACTTTTGTCAGACAGAAGCTCCTACCTGGCCATCCTGTCTCCATTCCCTTTCCATCCATTTTACAACAAATAATGCTACTTTATTCAAAATTTATATCTATGTATACAAACACTAGCTGAATTTTGTTTTATTTTTAATATTAGCTTATTTTTGTTGTTTTTATTTTTCATCTTTTAAAACAGAACAATTTGGAGGAAAAAAGTTTATTATTTAAATAATTAGGATACAAAGCCATAATGATTTTCTTTCATATAAGTTATTCTGCTAATTGTAGAACTTACTCATTTTCTATGAGGAAAAATAAAGACTCATACTTTGTTTATGGAACTAATTTTAATTTTGGTTAGTATTCTTGCTTCCATTGACAGATCAAAGTGAATAAATTGTGTTTTATTTAGTCTTCAGGGAAGCTCCTCCAAGTAAGAGAAATATTTGAGATTTCCACTTAGCTTCAGTTATATCAAAATATTTCATTTATATTTGTCATTCCCTAGCACACAATTTTAACTGAAATGGAATATTTATAATGATTTTTTATGCTGGTAAGTGCTTTGCAATTTATTGTGTGTCTTCACCTACATTGCATTTTTCAAATCTTTAAAATAACACTAGGAGAGAAATGATTCAAAAAAATGTGACCCCAAAGAGATTAAACTATTAGCAAAGACCAAACAATTAGTGATAGAATCTTAAAATTCAAATGAAATAATCTGACTTCATTAGTGCTGTATTATGGGATAGTCCACTGATTCAATGACATTGTCTTATATGGAAAATTTACCCTTTTCTTTTTGTATTCCAAAATCACTAACAAAAAATTGGGCCAGCTGATTCACTCTACCTAAAATTGGGTAAGAATTGGCTTGCCTTTTTTCCCAAGCTGCTTTAAAAAAATAGATGTTGAATATTGTAAATCTGGAGAGATCTATTTGACAGACATATCATCATCTTAATGATCTTTTAGAATTATATTTTAATATGCAAGAAGATAATTTCATATTCAACAAATCAAAAAATAATGAATGGAAATAATAATGGCAAAATATCTACTTTTCTGCGTTTTTCCTATGGTTCCTAAGTTTTATCCAGTTTATTTAGTTGGACACCCAGGTTAATAAGTATTCTTGACAGTTCTTTTGCATGCTACATCCTTGTTAATAAGCTATTAACTTTTCAACCAAAGCTGTGAAAAGAAGTCTTGCCACACCAGGTTTTTGTTTGTTTGTTTGTTTGTTTGCTATACTTAGACTTTTATACTTTACCCCCTTCAAGCTGTGAAAAATTAATGGACTCACATCACTGTATTGTCCCAATATCCATCGAATTGTTCTTTCTCAAGAAAAGAATATCTAGAAAACTAGACTTAATAAAGTAAACAATAAAATTATTTTTTCTAATAGGGTGAAAGAATAATATGGGGAGTCAGATGTTGATAAGTGCAAATTTACTTGGTTGTTCACCAAATCAATTCTTGTTTCATATTTTATAGTGAATACTTCCCTAACTGTACTGCCTCTCTTGGTAATATAACTGTAGCATAATAATTTACTAGTAGTTTTAAATTTAGAAAAAATAATTGGACAAAAAGAGATGCTAGGACAAAATTCTATTATGTGATATCTTTGGATGAACATGTTTGATTCAAGCTTGTTACTTTATAGCACAGAGTCAGTACATATACTACATCATAGTCCTTATTTTGTACCAATGACAAATATGACCAATAAATCATGGTTCTTTTCCTCACTGAAGTCAAAAGTGGATTCTTAATCCTTTCCAATAAAGAACACTTGGCAGAAATACCAGTAGTTTGGTGCTTTCATGTGGGTTGGAAACTACTTATCATTTGTGTATTTAGGGCTTTATTTTATTTTATTTTTCAGTGAGTTCCTATTAAATGATCTGACCAGATTGGTATATACAACTAGGAACATTTAGAGTAACAGATATATTTGCTGAATAAAATATATGTAACTTCTGAAAAAAAACAAAAAAGAGGGAAAATTTGAAGTTGTCCTCTCTTTTTTATAAGATTCTTTTGAGTACCAAATATCCATAATTTGCTTATAATATTCACACACTTAGAAGTTACTTAGTGAAGAAAAAATAAGCTCCCTAGTTTTTGTATTTTATGGTTATTTAAAAATCTACATATCCTGTACACACATCATCACTTTATCCAGTTTGTTAATAATTTTTTGCCGCTTTAAATGTTTTTGCATGAACTGGGTTTCAGATTCTGCATATCAATGTAGTATATGAAGGTAGTGAAAGGTATTTGCAAAATTCCGAATGAGAAGAGCATGATCCACAGATTATATACTGTCTAGATATCATTATGGGTAAAGGCAGTGAATAGATATTCTCAAATTAAAGACAAAATTAAACAACAAGAAAAGAACTGTTTTTTGAAAATAAAATGATCATGAATATAGCCAACTAATGCATAAATTATAAAAGTAAATTTTAAGATAGTAGAATCTGTAGTAGAATTATGGTGAGCAATTTATATCCATCCATCCATCCATGGATGAGCAACTAACATTCTTATAAAAGCAAAGGCAATTATGGGTATTGGAGATTTTCACAGAAGATAAAAAGTTGTTGAATGGAGAGAAACTAAAAATATAAGTATTTCTTCCATTTCATATGCTTCCTATTATTGAAAAAATGTCTAATACAGAGTACATAATTTGTAAATCATAGTGATTCAAGCTACTTTTTTTTCTTATAGTAGTTATAGAAATTAATGTACCTAATTGTGATGAGATGTTTATATTTTAACAATTCATTCAATTTCCATTCAGTGTATTGCTGTTTATTTGTTTATATCCAAGCTGAATTAAATTAAACAATTCTCACTAAATGAAAATAAAAATATAAACAAAAATATATTTTGTATCCATTTCTCCCCCTTTTCTCTTTTTTATCTTTTTCTATTTAAAAGTCTCATCTGTATGTCCACATAAGCTAATGATTTTTATATGCTCATTTCTTAATGTGGGCTTTTCGGTGCTAAATTTAAAAAAATGTTTTTTTCTTGATTTTTAACATAATTTATTTTAATAAGTATATAGTCTATAGTACAAGCAATTAAATATGCTAAATATTATCTGGAATAATTTGGAGAAATAATCATAGGTTCAAATAAAAGTTGGCAGGAGAAAAGTGTCCTTAAGGGCTATAGCATAAAAAGGTATTGTGGTTTATTTGGACTTCCAGTTTTCATCTTGTATGTTGGATTAAATTTTTCCATGTAGAAGATTTTGGGAGGGCATTCTTATAAAGAGAAATAAAATGGTAAAGAGAATTACTTAAAGAAAAACGATGTGTGATGTGAATGCAGTGAAGAGACTAGTTTTGGTACAGAATAAGTTGTGAAGTTGCAAGACAAAAGGTAAGGAGATCATCCTATTTATTATTCATTCATACATTCTTTCATTCCTTTGACAGGTATGTATTTAGACTCTCTTGTGATTCAGGCATTATTCTTTTATCTTCATATTAGTGAACAAACAGATAAAAACTTGCTCTCTTAGGTCTTGCATTCTGGGGATGGTAGAGACTATAACTTGCATATGTGATGCTTAGTAGGTCTTGACTCTGGTAGTGACATTAGCAATGGAGAGAAATAAAATATAAGAAAGTCTAATCAGATATATAAGCAGCATTGCATATCAACTAATGAGCCTTTTAGGAAAATTGTTATTCCTAGTAAGTGTCTGATAGGCTCATACCATCATTTATATATGAATTACCATGGCTTGCATCTGAATGTAATAATGCCACATTCTTGATCTTGTCTTCACTTATTTACCAGAGAGTTAAAAAGGATTTTAAGCACCTCACAGAAATATATATATAGTAAAGTGGGATAAATCTCTGTATTCTTTGTTTCCAAACTCTGTGGAGATTTAGTTTTTCTAACAAAAATAATCCCTTTATCAAGATCACATAACTATTCATAAAACAGAGGGGGCCTCTAGAAAACTGTCTTTCTTGGATCACTAAATAATTATTTTGAGGATTACGTGCTTCTATTATTATGCTTACTTCATTGGAATTTAAGGATTGATGAGCTCAGAATCTGCTAAGGATTTAAGAGCTTTTCAAGGAAATGATCTATATAAATACAGGGTTTTACATGACAATATTCTCCTTTTTCACTGCCATGTCAAGGTGGAGCTCACTCAGAGAGCAGCTTATGTGGCATTTACTCTATAAGCTGCCGATTATGTTCTTTAGTGTCTGCGAGTCACAGCTTCTCACAGATGGTACCTGCTATGCTCACAACTTCTTAGCATGGCATGTCAGTCATCACAGACTCTACATGTCCATAATTCTTTTTAGATTCTTGGGTGACATTTGAAGTACATCATATTTGACAGCTGTTACACTTACTTGATAAACAGTGTTGATGACAAAGTTTTTGCAATTTTTGTTTCACTGACTCCATTTAAAACTTAAAGTAGAGTTAATTTGTGTTTACCCAAGAAAAATGAATTTGCAAATGAATTGGCAAATTACAATAATTTTCTAATTAACTAAAGAAAATTAAAAACAAAAATTACCCTCAATTACCAGCAAATTTCAGGGGAGAAAACCCCTGCAAATTCCTTAATTTACTTGATTATATTATTTTCCTACTTTCTTCTGTTTTTTTTTTCCATATGGCTTTGATGTAGCCTATATTAAAAATAATAAACTATATTGTTCACATGTTTTTCTTTCTCCCTTAAATACTATGGTCCAAAGTTGCTTGGAGTTCTCACCAATGTCCTTTAGTGGGAATAAAGAACCTAACTGAGGTACCTGGATGGTGCAGTTAGTTAAGCATCTGACTCTTGGTTTTAGCTCAAATTGAGATCTCAGGATTGTGAGATTAGGCCCTACCTTTCCACCCCTGCTCCCCTCACCCCCGGCTTTCTCTTTCTAAATAAATAAGTAAATAAATACTTTTTAAAAAAGAACATTACTATGAAACTACAACATTAGCACTAATATATGTTTTAAATATTTAGCATATATTCATGCTATATGTGTTTTCTGACATCTAGAGTGCACACTCTTAAGTAGAGAGTTTACAGTGAAGAGTCTAATGAAGAAACAAATTTGCCGAAGTTGTGTGTGTGTGTGTGTGTGTGTGTGTGCGTGTGAGTGTGTGTGTGTGCGTGTGCATGTGTGAAGGGGGGGGATAAGAATGAGGAGTCAAATCAGTAAAAAAAAAAAAAATTAAAAATTCATTTTGTGAGGGAGGTTTGTAGTTTGCTCTTTGATACTCAATTTATTTTAGGCTTTCCAGATAATTACCTATGCTATGGTTAGAACCATTACCTCTGCCAAAGCAGCAATGCTACCTTTCAATATGTATGGGAAATCCTTTTTGATTTTTATGTAGACTCTCAGTCAAGTGTACTTCATGAGATTGTTATCTTATGTACACATCAGTGACTAGGAAGACCTTAACTTCCCCTTGCTTGACTAAACTTTAGAGGTTTCTTCTTGACTGTCAGCTGTCGACATTCCTTTTGTTAGAGCATTTACTTTAGAACACTTTTAATTGTAAATTCTTAGCTCCTTTGAGATATAAATCTTCTCCCAGCTTCTTGTTTGTTTTAAAACCAGGAATGTCCTTCTCAAGGAACTGGGAGCCATCCCCTTGAAATGCACTAATCTGGAGACACAAGATACCTATCTCCTAGTCTCTGTGGGAGGGGTAGGAGCCTAACTTTAATAAACTCCAATTAGCAAACATAGATGACCTCATAACACTACCAACTTCCTCCTAACTCCTTTCAATACTTTTCTATGAACACACCCCAGCCCTTAAAATCTGTTGCCATTTTTTTTACTGAGAAATTATAGTCAATCTCTCTTCCTTATTGCAATAGTCTTGAATAAAGTCTGCCTTATCAGTGAATTTTTCTTTAACACCAATTTTGAGAGAAATGGTGACTCCTATTGTATTTGAATCTCTAATTATAAGCTATATTTGAATTGAGTGTGAGCATTGTAGACAGTTACAAATGTGATTGTATTTAAAAGTGTAATAATAATGATCACATTAAGAAATGATGAAGAGGGCTCACCTTCCCTAATCACACATCTTCCTTTTTAAGATTTATTTATTTATTTTAGAAAGTGAGGTCGGGGAGCAGAGGGAGACTGCCATGGGGCTGGATCCCATGACCCTGAGATCATGGCCCAAGCTGAAATCAAAAGTCAGATGCCCAACTAACTGAGCCACCCAAGCACCTAATCACACATTTTTCACAAAGAACTCTTTTCTTCTTGTTTCTGGGAAGAGAAAAAAAAAAACAAAAACCTGCCAAGTTTATAGAGAGTTGGCCCATGATTTTATGTGGGATGGTAGAATTCCCCACCTTTTTGTTTTATGTGGCTTTTGTGTTCAGTCATTGTACTTTAGCATAGGATTGGCTAGAAAGATATTTAGAAAAAGAGGTGCACCTAAGTAGGCAGGAACTGTGACTAAGGGTGATCATTCTGGTACCATCTTCAGAGTCACCTCTGTATTATCTTCGAAATTCAATCCTGCTCTAATAATCTCATTCCAATAGCACATGATAGTCCTTTTCCCCTCCAAAAAGTTTGTTCTGCTCAAAGAAATTGTTACCTGAGAAGCAGAAAAAAGATATTTTCTTTCTTTTGGCTATTATTTATTTTTCTTTTTTTTTTTTCTCAAAATTTGAAAGGACTTCTGTTACTTTTCATACAAACTTAAATGGAGAAAATGTATTCTCCGTATTTTCCCACATTAGTTCAAGTGAAGTGAAGAATTCTAAAAAATAGTCAAATCATGTTTATACTTATATTTATATTTAATATATGTTTATATTAAACTTAGATTTTGTATATATGTGTGAACAGATGTACATATATTCCCTAATGTTTGCACAGATGTTTTCTGAAAGTAATATTTAACATTAATATTTGTCTGCAGCACTAACAATAATGTATGCTATATTTAGATCTAGATTCAATGCTATGAGATATACTTGTATTTTGATCTCTGAAAGGTGAACTCTTTTTAAGCAGAGAGTTAAAAAGTTAAGAGACTACAGATTATGACTCTTTATATATTATATACATTTCTTTTGTATATCTACATACATACATATACATATATTTTTAAATTCATTTTACATTTATGGTATACATGCATGGTAGACAAAGTGTGTCAGAGGAATGCATTTTGTACATATTGAAATATCACACTGTCTTAAAAAAATACTAGAATAAATACTGCAAGAAGTTTATTAGAATTTTATGCATCTACTTAAATTTCCTTAAATATAAGACAAAGTTTTTAAAAAAGTATTTTGTTTTGCCTTTAATTGCATTTTGATTCACTTCTCTGATAGGATCAAAACATCCTACTGGGGACTCTGATGGTCTTTGAGCTTCCAAGCCACTTCTAGAATCAATGGGAGCACTATAAAGATTTCCTTTATTTGACTCAGTTTGTCATTGATTTTTCAGGATGTTTGTTTGAGTGTAATCTAAAGAAAGATTGTAGAACTGCTTAATCAATGTGCCATTACTCTTCATGAATTTGGTTGATTATCCACTTACTTTATTGGATATTGGGTAATAGTTCAACAGTGCTGTTCCTGACTAGTAGCATTTTGTTAAAGTCAAAAATCTGGCTAATCTTGAGTCTGAGCAAGCATTAAGCTTACTAGTGACCTTCCATATGACTCCCGTTCTCTCACATTTCTAATGTTGCAATTTAAGTTCAATTAACATGAAACTACTTGGTCTTAGAGAAACTTAGCCTTCCTTCTTGAGTAAATATGATTCAAAGAACCATCAAGTGAAGTGGCAACTGGATTTAATGAGGATTAAATTTTCTCTATGTAATGAAAGGTAACTAAAAATATATTTTATTACTACAGAAATATTTAGTTTTAAATAGATTAAGAGTACAGTAATTTGAGGGTCACTGTCTGATGTAATAAAGGGCATCTCAATATATGAATGGTTTTGGAATCAAAAAGGATAGTATTAGCATGTTTTCCTACACATGTACAATAATTTGCAGCGATTGTATTCACCCAGTTAAAAATACTTCACCTTAATTTCACCTGATAGACTTCTATTAACTTAAAAACTTATAAAATAACAAAAGTAAATAGTCGCAAATATCCAAATTCACCTCATGGAATGAACTGTAAATATACATTAACATACAGTTAGTTTACAATGCTAAAAACAAGACAATGGACCCAAAATGGAATCACTTAATGCTAAGTACTCACATCATCAAGCTGAGACATAATTAAAGTTTTAGCCTCTCCCAGAAGTTGAATCTTAAACCAGTCAACTGAAAAATTACCTGGCCATCACCTAGGTTTTCTCCCTAACTTTCCCCTACCATAATAAATGGAAATGAAAGGAAGAGACCCAACTACTTTCTTTCTGACACCTTGAAAAAAAAATAACCTTGGTCAACTCCACTCAACAGCTTCTGACTGAGAAATAAATAAAAAAACTATCTGTATATATGCACTGAGTCCATTTAGAGTCTCTGAGGCATAGAGTTTCCATTACATGTAAGCGTCTTGTTCCTGTTATCTTCTTTACAGATGTGCTGTCTCACACACCTGCAAACATGATGGAGTTGAGGCTCTTTTTCAGATTTTACAGTATGTCTGTCAACATTTCCTGTGGTTGTCCATAATGTCATCCATGGATTCAATGGAATAGGACTTAAAAGCCTCACTGGCTTTTGGCAAAAGATAACAGCCCATCTGGATGACTCTTTCCTATCTATAATATTAAAGCCTAGGATACTTTGATTACTTTCTATTTTCAAAACAACCATCCCTCCTATTCCATAGTACTTTTGGTATCCCAGCCATTTGAACAAACTGAAATTAGAAATTTATTGTGATTTGAAGCATCTTTTTCAATTCTTTATTTTCTAATTCTATGTAATACACTAAACTAAGATAGAATGATAATAAGAAACATAAATAATAGATAATATCATTTAAAAATTATCAATAATGTTAAAAACTGTGTCTTTTTGGCCATAGACAGAGAATACTGAATATAGAATAATTACTATGTGCTGGGCAAGAGCTACTCAGAAATATTCAGAGACAACAAAGCTAATAAAGTGCAATCTTTTTTTCCTCAAGAAATTTGAAATTTCAATATAGGGAAAAATTTTAAGTAAGTAATGACAGCACTAAATGGATAGATGCTATATGGGTGTGTACAAACAATCATGAGAACATCAAAGAACTAATGGCACTCTCTAGGAAAGCTTCACAAAAGAAATCTTTTAGAGTGAGAACATATTTTCCATATGGTAAACAGAGATATTGTGGCAGTTAAAATGATATGTGCTAAAACTTGAGCCATGAAAGAATATTGTATCTTTGGAAAAATCTAGTAGTTAAACCAGAGGGAGTAGGTGAAAACAGAATTCAATTTGGAGATGAAGAGATGAGATTAGGGTAAGAAATATTATACACGCTAGGCATTTAAAGGAAAGGATCTAATATAGGAAAAGTAGAAGTCCACAAATTCATTGAGATGGCTGGAGAAGTAAATGTATGGAGCTGCCTCAGGGGTTGCTGATGTCTAGAACAAACTATGTTATTGAAGCTGTGCTTCAGAAATGAAGGAGCCACTGCTTTGGCCATGGCTTTTCAACACCCACAAAGCAGTTACCAGATAGGGGAATGCTGAACCCAACTACTGATGTTTCCTCTCAACAGAAACCTCCCTTTGACTTAGATTGTAAGCTGAAAGAGTAGCAGGAAGATGAACTCTACTTTATCCACCAAATTTCACCAGAATTTACTTAATTTGTGGAATATGATTTAGACAATGTCTTTTCAAAATGGGAAGACTCTCTAGAAAAAAAAAAAACTGAAAAAATAGACTACATTCTCCACAGACCATTTCTTTGAATACTCAGTATCCATTTATGTACTTCCACCTATAATTTACTTCTAAAATATACCAGTAGTGATAACATATTTGCAGCATTATAAAACCACCTACTTTGTAAAGAAAGATTTACTCACCCTCCCCGCAAAAGGAAAGACTCAAAGTTCTACAGTCACCACATAAACTCTATATGATATTTACTTATCCTCTAGGTCAGTCAAATTCCTATTTGACATCCTACGATATAACAAAATTATAAATTATAAAACCAATATTTGAAATACATCTTGTATTAAATAATAGGTAATAGTAAAAGTAAAATGACAAAACTTTGCATATATCTCAAATAATTACATATATATATAATATACTATATTTATGAGCTCTACAAATGCTTACTATTATTGATAACTTTCTGTTTCTTCTAAATAGAAGCCATTATAAATGTTATTGTTCTGTAGCCTAGATGGACTGGCTTTCTCTTGCTTTGGTACCTTGTGAGTCACTCAGTAAATGAGTCAGAGGGAAATGTGATGTATTATCTCCAGTATCCAGAATCTTAGAAATCACTTTATCTCTAAGTGGTAAGAAGATCAAAGGGCTGAAACTTTTGTTTTTCTTTGGTGGGTTATTTGAACCTTCATCAGATTACAATATACCTAGAAAATTCACTGAAGTACAAGCTCCCTAAACATCTATTTATACCTTTTACTCTCCTGTGCCTGTACCTTTTTTTTTTTTTAAAGATTTTATTTATTTATTTGACACAGAGAGAGAGACAGAGAGAGATCACAAGCAGGAAGAGAGGCAGGCAGAGAGAAAGGGGGGAAGCAGGCTCCCTGCTTAGCAGAGAGCCCAACACGGGGCTCGATCCCAGGACCCTGAAATCACGACCTGAGCCGAAGGCAGAGGTTTAACCCACTGAGCCACCCAGGCGCCCCCTGTGCCTGTATCTTGTCATGGAATTTAGCACACCACATTCTTCTTACTCAAAGAGTAAATGGGCATCAGATAAACTAGGTGATATAACCCTAAAGTAACATAGTTAATGTGTACTTTAGTTGCTAATTGGTTGAAACAAACCATTTCTAGTGTTTGTCTTCTTGATATAGTGAATAGTAAGTAACCAATCATTAGGAAGATAAAGATATATTTGGTACCACTGGCAATGTCAAATTGTCCCAGTTTAAAGACCATATCTGGAACATCATCTGTGAGAAGAGTCATCATTTGAATAATTTCAACATATCCCATTGTCATTTTCCAAGTATTATCTCTCTTTGGCACAAACCAAATAAGAGAGTTGTTTAGAGATCTGTTAGAAATTTCACTCTGAATCTTTCAAATCTTTGGCACTAATCTCTGTGATTTTCCATTTTGTGCTTTTATTTTGACGGGGAAATATAGCCTAAGAGATTCCTACATTATCCTTTGCATCATAATAGCATCACTTTTTGAGCCCAGAATTAATGTGAAGTATTCAAATTCATTGCTTAGAGACTGGGGGATAACTACTGAATGGGCTTTTGTCTTATAGTAAGACAAAGTCTGCCTCAAACCATGTTGTGACTTTGTTCATAGGAATAGACCCCAATGATGTTTGGTTCCTCCTGGAATTTGCTTAGATAATTCATTTAAAAATCCTTCTAAATTTTGTTCTCTTTCTTCAGTATGCAGCTATCCTAGTGAATACGTGTACACCATTTTGGAAAAAGCTAACAGATACAGCAGTGTCACAGGGCCCTTCTTCAAAAGTCCTTATTTTTTCTTCATTGGTGAGATATTGATCTATGATCTGGATCGTATCTGGAAATGCAGTGTAATTAAGTGTAGGGCCGTAACTCTACATAATGTTAAACTTGGGTAAGTTTCTTGCTCACCAGACAGAGATTTTCCAGATATATAATTCAAGAAGAATCAATATTTTTCAGTGCTAGAATATCATGATCAATTAGACATCATCAAGTTCCACATGGATACAATTTCAGTTTTGGTCCTGCTGTCCAGTAATTCTGCTAATGGCTTAGGGACTGAGTTTGGTACAAGAGATCTACTATTTTGAGATTCCTTCATCAACTTTAACTTAGGGAACTGATTTCAATGCCAGCATCTCTCACTTTCATCACTCACCTTTTAGAAAAACCAATATAGCCTATGTTCTCCTCCAGGATTTTGGTATTTCCTGCCTCATGTTGAGATCTTTCATCCATTTCAAGTTTATCTTTGTGTATTGTGTAAGAAAATGGTTGAGTTTCATTCTCCTATATGTAGCTGTCCAAATTTTCCAGCACCATTTATTGAAGAGGCTATCTTTTTTCACTGGATGTTTTTTCCTGCTTTGTCAAAGATTATTTGACCATAGAATTGAGGGTCCCTATCTGGACTCTCTACTCTATTCCATTGGTCTATGTGTCTGTTTTTGTGCCAGTACTATGCTGTCTTGGTGATCATAGCTTTGTAATAAAGCTTGAAATCAGGCAACGTGATGCCCTCAGCTTTGTTTTTCTCTTTGACCATTTCCTTAATGATTCGGGGTCTTTTCTGGTTCCATACAAATTTTAGAATTGCTTGTTCCAGTACTTTGAAGAATGCTGGTGGAATTTTGATTGGGATGGCTCAAAAAATTAAAATTAGAGCTACCCTATGACCCTGCAATTGCACTACTGTGTATTTACCCAAAGATACAGATGTAGTGAAAAGAAGGCCATCTGTACCCCCAAAGTTCATAGCAGCAATGTCCACAATCACCAAACTGTGGAAAGAGCTGCGATGCCCTTCAATAGATGAATGGTTTATGTAAAGGAGGTGCAGACCATATATACAATGGAATATAACACAGCCATCAGAAAGCTTTTGTATCAACATGGGCAGGACTGGAGGAGATTATGCTGAGTCAAATAAGTCAAGGTGAGAAAGTCAATTATCATATGGTTTCACTTACTTGTGGAGCATAAGGAATAACATGGGGGACATTAGGAGAAGGAAAGGACAAGTGAACTGGGGGAAACTGGAGGGGGAGACAAAGCATGAGAGACTGTGAACTCTGAGAAACAAACTGAGATTTGGGAAGGGAGAGGGCTGAGGGGTTGGATGAGCCTGGTGGTGGGTATTAAGGATGGCACATATTGCATGGAGCACTGGGTGTGGTGCATAAACAATAAATCTTGGAACACTGAAAAAAATAAAATTAAAATGTAATAAATAAAAGTAATTTTACCACAAAAAAAAAGAAAGAAAGAAAGAAGAAGAACCAGTAAGTTCTTTAGAAAGATATTTATCCTCCTGCCATCCATGTATTCCTCCATGTTTTTCTTGAGAAATTGTCCTCTTAACCTTTTTGGAAAATGTGGCAGCAGAAGAGTAATAAATTCAGTATAATAAGTATGTGCAAACATTCTTATCTTCCTTAGATAGCTACCATCTCTCTGCATACAACACTAGTACAATACCATTGACTATATTCCCTATGCTTTATCTTTCATCCTTGTGACTTATTCATTCTTTATGTGGAGGCCTGTACCTCCCACTCCCCACTCTATCAGACATTATACTTGTCTCCCTGGGTAATGATTTTGCTTTTAACTCTAGCTATATTTAGACATGTGGAAGGGTTTGGGGTACAATGTGAGAAAAATTTATAGGTTTTTAAAAAGAAAACTACCTCAAGCTGGTTCAGAATTTCTAAGGCAGATCTGGTCAAATCAGAAAGAAGTATAGGGACTATCTTTTCTGGCAAGGAATGCTCCATGGTGCTAGGAGTTCAGAGCCTTTACCACAAACAAAATTCTTTTTTTTTCTTTTTTTTACAAACAAAATTCTTAAAAAGATTATCTTTTCAACACATGACTAAATTTTGCAGTAATGAAGGAAGGAAGGAGAGGCTAAGAGAGAAAGAGAAAAATCCAGCAAGATTTCCATTAACATGGGAATCCAGCAATTCGTAAACTCAATACTTCACACCTGATTTTTAGATCTATAAGACCGGTTGAGTGAGAAGTTTTTCTGAGGCAGTCACAGAAGCTACTTTGATCTTGTCTTCAGTCAAAATTGTAAAACCCTGAGCTTGCCATTTTTTTCTTGAAACTCTCCTGTGCAGTCAGAAGACAAGACTAAAAGTATTTGCATTCCTTATCCCTCCTAATGAACTCTTGTAGCTGTTATCAGGTATGCCAAATTTTATCTTTAACAGGCATTTTATGCCAAGTGGCCACAGTTGATTAATTTCATAATGTTTCGCCACTGTGTGCCATAGACTACCAGTAGCTCATTTTCTAGTGGTATCAGGATTGTTCTTCACTGCCCACACATTCAATCAAGAAAGATAATCAGTGCTTGCCCCTACTTCTGATACAAAATAGCTGAAGTAAATAAAGGTTTTCTTAGGTGTTTTAAAGAAAATGAATTTATTATACAGAATTAGTGCAAGCAAAATGTTAGAGACATGAGGAAAGTGAGTTGAGTCAAGTTTTAAAGGGCTCAACTATAAAAACCACCATTTTTCATTTAGTTTGTAATGCAGAGATCAAGAAACTGTCAACTATCCTTCATTGCACAAGCTCCCATTATCACCTCAACAATGCTTGATAGTCCACATGAAATGATCTCTGGCTAAAACAATCACTGCAGCTGCCCTAGTCATAAAGCAGGTGGCTAGACCCTGCAAGATTGTTGAGTTCAGGCATTATCACAACTGCCTCTTGACCAGCATTCCTCTAAGACTTGTAATGCCAACATAAAGAGCAGCAAGGGAATGGTATCCACCTCACTTTCACCTTCCAAGTATCAAATGGATGCATATACACGGAAAATCTGAACTATAATCTATAATCCAGATTCTTAGGATTTTTCTTAACAGTCCAGACTTTTCAACAAAGAAGGTTATTCTGGAAATACGGAATGCATGTGAAATATGTCAATCCACAATATCCTCTTCCAGAAAGAAATACAACTTTTAGAGGTTTTGTATTTAATACTTGAAGGTTCAATTTAAGATTTTAAGCAATTTGAGTGGAGGAGGGCAGTTTTTAGGTGGGAAGATTATACCAGCTTTGCTAAGCAAGGTGTTTTTATTGAAGAGTTGGAGTTTGGTTTGGTAGTATTTGAGGTTTGCTTAGTTAGAGTCATGATGGGGGGAAAAGATATCAGTTAAGAAGAGAATGGTATTAGAATGGCTAAGGGATTCTAGAGAGATTAAGGAGGTTGAATCATAGGATCTGCTACAAAATTGGACGCTTTTCCTATGAATGTGTTTACCTGTGTAAAATTAAATCCCAGAGGAAAAAAAGATGGAAAAATTTTAGAGATTTTATGATTAGCTATGGTATAAATGGAGATATGACACCAAAAGCAAAACCTTTAAGAATAAGTGAATAAGTCAGGATTCATCAAATTTAAGAGCTATTATTCTTTAAAAGATCTCATCAAAAGAGTTAAAGGATAAACTACAGACTCAGAGAAATGATTTATAAATCACCTAAAACCTAATTTGAAAAGGGCAAAGATTTGAATAGACATCTCACCAAAAAATATGTTGAAGGCAAAAAAGCACATGAAAACAGGAGAGAAGGGGGCACTTCCCACATCATGTTATTAGTCATTAGGAAAGTACAACATAAATCAAGCCTGATACTATTATATTTTAATTAGAATGTTTAAAATTCATAAGACTTATCATACTAAATGTTGGTGAAAATGTGGAGTGACCATAACTCTTATATCCTGCTGGTGGGAATGAAAGATGGTAAGCCACTTTGGAAATTACTTAAAAAGTCAGAACTACTTAAAAATTACTTAAATTTTGGAAATTACTTTAAAAAGTCAACCATGCTTCTATGACCCAGTAATTTCTCTCCTAGTGTTTACCCAAGATAAAGCATGCTATATACAAATAAAACTTACATGAATGTTCATAGCAATTCATTGGTAATAGTTAAGAGCTGGCACAACCAACTGGACAACTGTCCATCAACAGTGCATTAAAATTATGGTATATACATACATACAATGGATCACTACTCAGCAAGAAAACGAAAGAACTAAAACACAACCATATGAATGAACCTCTAAATAACTAATATTGAGTGGAAGAAGTCAGATCAAACAAACAAACACAAGGGGGAATATATACTGTATTTGTCTGTTGTGTAAAATTCTGGGCAAAGCAAACAAATCTGTAGTGTGGGGATGGTGATTTCCTGGAAAAGTGGAAGAGTGAGAGCAGAATGCGGCAGGACTAAGGGATTACTGTGGGACACATGCTAGGAGTGATGGGTATGCTTGTCATTTTGATGGTGGTGAAGGTTTCACAGGTGTATACATATGTCAAGGCTTATGTAATTCTATATGTTAATTATATGCTGTTTATTGTATATCAATTATCCCTCAATAAAGTTGTTTTAAAATAATCAGCTCTTGATTTTATTAATTTTCTTCATTGTTCTTCTGTTTTAACTCACTGAGTTCTGCATTTATCTTCATTATTTTCTTTATTCCGCTTGCTTGGGTATACTTTGTTCTTCTACTTCTAGCTTCTAGGGGTAGAAAATTAGGTCATTAAGGCCTCTCTTTTTTATATATATTTAATGCCATAAATTTTGAGTATTGTTTCAGCTGTATCCTACAAAATTTGATATGTTGTCTTTAATTTTTTTCATTTCAAAAATTACTTTCTCACTGTGTGACTTTTTTGGCCTTTGATTTTTACAACAATATTGTTTGATATTTCCAAATATTTGGAGATATTCCAGATAACTGTTAATATTCTACTCAGTAGAATTTCTGTAACTCACAAGCTTACCCACACATTACCCCCTCATTTAAAAAGCTGGTTTAATTGTTTTTTTGCTTATTTATATTATTTCTCAAGGTCTCTTCCTCTTATGCTCTGCCACTGGTAAGCCAGTGTTCAGATCATATCTATCTGGAGATGTCAGTTTCTCCTTCTATTTCAGGCTATTTGGCTGTCCTGCAAATTCAGTTCTTTTGTAGTTCCAGAAAAATTTATGATTTTTGTCCCATCATCTATCTGGCTTTATTTCCAGAGTAGGAGTGATACTCTTTGCAGCTTTCTACAACCTAGGCAAAATCAAATAGATTATAATGAATGAAAATGTGGGTTTAGAAAATTGGGAAAAGGCAATGTAATTCAAAGAATTCAAATTGTCTAATTAAAAAATGAATTTTGGGGCACATGGATGCCTCAGTTGGTTAAGTGACTGCCTTCACCTTGGGTCATGATCCCAGAGTCCTGGGATCGAGGCTCCCATTGGGCTCCCAGCTCCACGGGGTCTGTTTCTCCCTTGACTTTTCCCTCTCATGCTCTTTCTCACTTTCTCTCTCAAATGAATAAATTAAATCTTAAAAAAAAATGAATTTTGTCTGTGACAACGGAAGAGTTAGTTGTCACTCTCCCTGTCAATATTAGGAGAAGATGTAACTGACAGAAAACCTAAAATAAATTGACTTAGGGAAAAAAAAGCAATTTATTTCTATCTCTAGATAGGAGTTGGTCCATAGCTGATATGGGGTATAACATCAGGGACCTAGGACATTATCTCTTGCTGATCCTCTACCGTCAGCATGCAGTACAGGATGGGTGCTCCAGCTCAGCCCTCCATTCTAACTGCAAGAATGAGAAAAGGATGGGGAAAATCCACTATCCTTCTCATTATAAAAACACTTTATTGATGTCCTTTCAACATATCTGCTCAAATCAAATCCCATAGCTACATGTCTATATCTAGCTACAAAGGAGACTGGGACACATTGTCTTCATGCAAAAGGTGCATAAGCCCAGCTTAAAAAAAAAGGACTCTATCATCAAAGAAGAAAGAGATAATGGGAACCTGGAGATATTTGGTTTCTGTCAATCACAAATAGTTCATTTATGCATTTGAAAAGGGATATTTAGAATATATATTTTAATAATAATCTCTGTGAAGTATCCTTTCTAAAACTATAAAGATCCTTACTTTTGCTTATTTATGTGAATGCTTCAGCAAAGTGTATATGTTGTGTGTGTGTTATTTTTTTTTTAATTTGTATGTGTGTTAACACAGTTTGCCATGGTTATAGCTAGAGTTTCAGTCTGATAATACTAGCAAATATTATCCTAATTAGGTAATTTATTCCTCTCACAGAACTTTGTCAGGCTGAAACCATTACACGTTTTTTTATGAAAAACTATCATTATTTCATTAAATATATAAATATGAAGCAATCAAAATTTTTAATAATTGCAGTAGAAGCTAACATTTTTTATCATGGTAGCTGCAAAGATATTTTTGTTGCTGTTAGTACAGAGATCATACTATTGCATGTATGTATTATTTTGCAGAATTTTGTTTTCAATATATAATTTTTTTGTTCACTTTTTACAATTAGAGGAGAAAAGACAGAAATAAAAAGTAAAAATAGAAGGAGATGATTAAGAATTGACCAATGGCATGAAAGTGTCTAAGCAAATATAAAATGTAGGATCAGTAAAAGTAAATCCAGATATTATTTTTGACAGCTAAGGTTATTCTTGTTGGCCATCTAGAGGAACCAGAGATCTATCTTGTTTTATTGCTAATTCAAAAAGTGTTATGCTTAGACATTTCATATATTACAAAAAAAGATTTGTAAAACAAAAGTAATTTATTAAAATGTAGGTAGGTCTTTCAGTCTATGCTGTTACAATGAGTTAAAACCTATTTGATTTATAAAACTAGACAACTGCAATAATAAACACTTCACAAAATTATATATAGTGAGTTGTCCTTTTATTTAGATGCTGACTGATTTTCGAAAATGCATTTATCTAGAAAATATGCATGTGATCATCAAAGTAAGATTGTGTCCCACAACTAAATCTTGAAAGTGTTTGACAAATATGATAGACGGCTAGAAGTATAAATGACAAGCAAGAATTGAGAGTGTAAGCATGGATGATCTATTTAAACATGCACGTACGTTTCAACATAATGAATAAACTTGTACATCAAACTAAGCCAGACACTTTTGGATTGCAAACCTATTTAGAGAATGTTTTCACTTTAGTCATTTTTTACTTCCCTTTATTGTTAAGTCAAAAGCACTACAGTTGAATTTTGAAACCAAATAAAACGAATTGAGAAGGACAAAACAAATTAAATGATCAAAACCAAAAATGATTATACCAGTGCTTGCTATACTCTGTTATAAAGACAGCTTTTAAAAATACATGATATAGAACAACAACAAAAACAAACAAACAAATAAAAGAACCAAACGCTTAAATGGGTTGTATATATTGTTTCCTACTTATTTTAAAGATAAGATAGTACAGATTTCCAGATTTTTGTGTTGCTAATATAATTGAGCTCTGACATCTGAGGCTTGTGTTAAGCATTGTGTATTATCTCATTTAATTTTCACAAAAGCCCATCTACTTCATCAGTTTTAACTCAATTATTTTTCTCTTTTTTTTTTTTTTTTCTATTTTAACCACTTAGCTGTGAATCAGGATTCATGTTATCATTATCATAGAATGCCATAGGGTAACTATTGAGGGTTTTTTTTTCTTTGGTAATGGTACAAAAAATAATGATATGTCTTAAACTGTATGGCACTTTAGAGTCCTTGAAACAGAGCAATGACAATTTTCCATATATAAAAAATGATAATTAGAGAAGCTTAAATAAGCCTGATCAAAGTGAAATAACTAACTAGTTTTAGAACTCAGGTTCCAACTTGGGATTTTGATATCTGTACACATACACTTCATAAATGTGCTGTAATACTTTCCCCCATATTGTTTGCACATGATATTTCCAACATTAATATTCATTTAATAATTACAATGATTATTTTTTAATTTTTAATTTTTAATTATTTATTTATTTTTATTATGTTCAATTAGCCAACATATAGTACATCATTAGTTTTTGATATAGTGTTCAATGATTCATTAATTGCATATAACACTCAGTATTCATCTATTTTATCATTGTTTCAGCTGTAGTTAAGTAATTAATTCTATTAATAGTTACTACTGAAATGAAAATAAATTAACATTTTTATTCCTTTGTTATAAATAGATAATACATATTATGTTACTTCTGTTCTTGAATTTGAAAGAGTTCCGGCAATGACCTTTCACAAAAGATTAAAAACAAAATTATTTTTGCTACCATAATGTCCATACTGATAGCATTTGGGTACTTGTGTGGAAACTTTTTTTCATAATATAACAAAAAGTGCTATGTAACAGAATTGACCTGTAAACAATGAATCTATTCAGCCATGCTTTAACTTTATGGTAAATCATTCTGAAACTGTACATGGAGTGAATATACCCAATTTATTTCACATAAACATGCTTTATACCTATTTTTCTCCTCTTTATGAAGACAGATTAAAAATGAGGTCATTGTGAAAATAATTCACTTATGCCTCTGCCTCCGGCTCAGGTCATGATCCCAGGGTCTTGGGATTGAGCCCCGCATTGGCTCTCTGCTCCGCAGGGACTCTACTTGCTCTTCTCTCTCTCTGCCTGCCTCTCTGCCTGCTTATGATCTCTGTCAAAAAAATAAATAAAATTTTTAAAAAATAAATAAATAAAAATAATTCACTTATTAATTTAACAAATATTCATTAAATGTATCTATTAAATTCTATACATAGTTTTTAGCATGGAGGCTATATTATTATTGAAGAAAATTATCTCTATCTTCAAGAATAATTAGAGAAGGAAATTACTATTAAATATTTTTACACATGCACATATTAATATAAATTCTGTTATATGCTCAATAGAGGAGAGGACATGATGGTCTGATAAGCAATTATAGCAGTTAGACCTCCCCAGAGAGGGAGAAGGTAGAGTCATAAAGGATTATGTAAAAAGGCAACATTTAAGATGAAACCCAAAGCATGCGTAGAAATTGGCAAAATTGAAGGGAAGTGTATTTCACATAAAATGGACAACTATGTAAGTCACCATGACAAGAGTGTCTCTTACGTACCACTTCAACTTCTCTTAGCTTCATTTGTTTCTTGCACCACTAGCTCCTGTGTGGGTCAGATATGAGGGGTTTTGACTGACCTCAGGCAGGCATAACCTGATTGTGCCTCATCTCAGAGTCCTGCCATGTGTTTTGCTTCCAACTTGTGGCTTCTCTTTTGCTGCTACTTGGACTTTACTCAATGTTCACATATGTACGACTTATAACTACAGTGAATTTAACACTTTCTGGGTCAAGCTTTCACCATAGCTTTCACCACTGAAAATAAGAAGCTCATGATTAAATTTCTCCTCACTTTTTCCCTTGTTATGGATTATACTAAAACTCAGTTTATATTCCTTCTTTTAAAAATCCTTCTGTCATAGATTGTATTAAAATTTAATTTAAATGCCTTCATATATATATATGTATATATACATATATATATACACACCTCACTCTCGTATATGTGATATATACATATATATGATATATATACACGTATATATATACATGTATATGTGTATATACATATACACATATATATACGTATATGTATACATGTATGTATATATATACACGTATATACGTGTATATATATATCATATATATATGTATATATCACACATATGACAGAGAGTGAGGTGTATACTTTCAAAATATACTGAACAGTTTATACTATCTAACATAGCCCACTCTCTTGGCTAGTCAAAATTATATAATAGCCTTTTTCAAAGAAAGTTAAAAGCCAGTTTCCCTAGGCACTTAACTCATTGAATGCCATGGTATCTTTTGGGGGAGGATAGAAGGTAGAAGGAAGACTGTAGTTCTTTTGGTGTAGTTCTTTTGGTCCTTTCTCAAAAGTTTATGCCTCTCCTTTCTTCAAGGAGCTCTTAGCTTATAAACTGACTCAAATTTGGGATTTGGGGGGAGGTTATGAATTATCATTTGAATCCCCTTGCCGTAGACTGTTTCCTTCATTCCTTCCTTCTTTACTTACAGATCTAAGAGGACTTTATTAACTTTTCCAATGTTGGTCTTACATAATCTTATGAAGAATTGGGCCATGAAGATATTCTTCCTTATTAAAACTTTTTAAGCAATATAATGACCTGTTGTACAGAGAAATGGCCCTGTCTAATATCACTTTGGTTAGGAAGTCAATTGTCCTCACTCAAACCATTTTTCGAAAACAGCATCTCCCTTGCCTATAAAGACCATCTACATTTCTACTTAGAGATAAGGGTGCTTTTTTATCAAATATTTTATACAGTATTGGTGGATGCACTTTCTAAATCTTTTGAGGAACCCAGGTATGTGGACAAGTGAGTAGGCTGAACATGATAAATATATTTTATATTCCAGTCTATGAATTTTTTAGATTAATTTTCTGTGTTTATAAGAAATGTCTAACGTCTTAAAATTATTTAGCAAAGTAATTATGTGGTCTTGGCTTCAGTTAACTAACTTAGCAAACAATTGAACCCACTGAAGACAGCCTTTGTTAAGTGTAGCTGTTATCTATGGCTCAAACTGTATTATATTTTTTTCCTTTTTAAAAAGATTTTATTTATTTATTTGACAAAGAGAGAGAGAGAGCACAAGCAGGGGCAACAGGAGGGGAAGAAACAGGTTCCCTGCTGAGGAAGGAGCCTGATATGGGACTTAATTCCAGGACCCTGGGATCATGACCTGAGCCAAAGGCAGTTGCTTAACTGACTGAGCCACCCAGGCATCCCTATTTTAGTGTCTTGAAAACCATTGTTTTTCATATATTTTGTATGAGGTTTTTTTTTTTTTTTTTTTTT
>ML096337.1:11360-29752 GCA_003697995.1 Taxidea taxus jeffersonii | reverse complement strand
AAAAAAAATAAATTCTTCTGGGAATATGGATTTGGGGGGTGGGGGAGGGAATATGGACATTTTTGCTTTAGGAGGAAGTGGGCCCTTGTTGGCTTTGGGTTGCAAGTTCACATCCACCTTCTGGGGGTGGTGGTTTCAGTGTCAGTTTTGTTTTCAGAGATTTTGTGCGGCTCTTCCAGTCTGTCTCCTGTGTATGTCCCTCAGAGTCTGTGACTTTGTGTTCGTCTGTCCCGTAGTTGAGTTGTTAGAGTCTGTTTGATGCTCTCTAGGGTCAAATCCGTGCTTATATAACTTAGGGATGAAGACAGGCATTCGTAAACAACTTTATGAGTTTGCTTCCCCAAGTACTTCTTCTGTAGTCTGTCTTGTAATTTCTGATTCTGTAGGACTCTCCTTTCTGGTTCTTGGCCAAAAAACTGGGGCTTTATTTGCCCTTCTTTGCTATGTGATTCTCCCTGTTCCATTTGGGACAAAGTAATAGGAAGGTAGAGAGAATGAAAATCTTGAGATTTTAGGCCCTGTTAGCTGCTGATGCTGTTGTCACCACTGCTGCTTTGACGGCTGAGGGGCTGGGACATAAGAAAATGGATAAAAGACAAAGCCAACACTTGATTTTGCGCACTTTCTCTGAACTAGGTGACCCTTTCCCACTCCTTGAGCCGGAACTAGAGAGCTTTGCCTGGAGTGTCTCCATTTGCACTGATGTAACTTCCAGTTTGGGGCAGCATTGAATCCAGCCTGAGGATCCTGGTGGATAAACTCATTGCTGGCTCCGTGGTACTTCCAATTCTGGGCTTCTTCCTTGACTCACCTGTTGCTAATTATTCCTCTGATTCCTCCAGTAACCGCTCCACACCTTCCAGCCGGTTCGATAGCTGCAGTCAGTGGAGAGCAGGGAGGAAGGAGCTTGCTCTTTCTTACCTGGATCTGGAATGAGGGATAGGGTTTGTTTTTTTTTTTTAAAGACCCTTGGTATGTATTACCAGATTGCTTTCCAAAACGACAGCTTACAGCCCGTAGCAATATTAGTTGGTCTATTTCAGTGCACTTTCATAAGCGTTGGAGAAAATTGTCAAAATAAAACAAGAGTACTCCCATCTGTACTTAGTTGCGACGTGAACCAAAGCAGCTTACTGTTTTAGTTTGTTTCCTTAATTGGTATTGAGGTTGAACTTCCACCTTTATATTTATAACATGGATGTACTTCTTTTCTTCTCTTCATTTGTCATTTCTGATCTATAGTCTTTTAAGTTGCTAAATTTAGACGTAGAGATTTATTTTTATCAGAATCAGGTTTGGTTGTAAGTAACATGGTCCTCTCGAAATAATTCTAGGGCTGGTATGGGAGCTCCATATTGCCAAGGACCAAGGTTCCATTTATCTTGTTGCTTTGCTGTGCATGGCTTGCATTCCCAAGTTGCCCAGTATGGCTGCTGGAGCTCCAGCTGCCTCATCCTCACCCCTAGCAGCAACCTAGAAGAAAGAATGAAGAAGAGTGAGTGCAAAGGGCACTCATCATGAGTTTTAAGGAGTTTTCCTGGAACCTGCCAGAACATTTTGCTTACATCTTATTGGCCAGAGCTGAGGTACTTGACTGCACTAGTGAGCTGCACGCGTTGGTGAGAAATGTCGTCTTTTGGTTGGATAGCATTGCGTCCTGCTTCAAAACTTGGCATTCTGTCACTGAGAAAGTAAAGGAGATTGGATATCAACAGGCGGTTAGAAATGGCTGCCACGGTATTGGTTTTCTTGGAATTATAAGATAAATCTGTTGTAAAACAAGCAAACAAACACAGAAGTCTGGAAAGTAAAAAATGAATAGTTGGGGTGGGATTCTCTCCCTCCCCCTCCCGCTCCCTTTGTCCCTCAGATAGAACTACTTCACAGCTTGACGATGGTCCTTCAGGAGCTTTGTGTGCATGGGTGCTTCTGTGAGACTATGGAAAACAGATGTGGGATCCTACTGAGCATTCCAGCTCACCATTGCCTTTCGTTCAGTAACTGAGAGGTCATCGTCAGTATGCCAGAGTGCCGGGTTCCGGGCTGGGGTGTACTGTGGAGCGCGTGTCCTCGGCTGCTGTTGTAGACGGGGCGCCAGCTTATTTCACACTTAAATATGCTTCACGGAGTATTCCCGAACACACGTCTTGGCATATTTTGTACAAATATTTTTCACTGTTGCTCTTTGAAACTGTTAATATTAAGCCTTTTTTGGTTTGCAGATCTCTTCCCAATTTGTTGTTTGCCTTAGATTTTGTTCTGTATATTTTTTTAACATAGCAAATTTTTAAGAGTTTGTTTAGTCAAATCTGTTGGTCCTTTCCTTTTTGTCTTCTGTCCCTTTAAACTAAGAAAGTAGCTGTGAGATGTTCATATCGTTTCCCTGCCATTCTTTTTTTTTTTAAGATTTTATTTATTTATTTGACAGAGATCACGTGTAGGCAGAGAGGTAGACGGGGAGAGAGAGAGAGGAGGAAGTAGGCTCCCTGCCGAGCAGAGAGCCCGATGTGGGGCTCCATCCCAGGACCCTGGGATCACGACCTGAGCCGAAGGCAGAGGCTTAACCCACTAGCCACCCAGATGCCCCTTCCCTGCCATTCTTGTCTGTGACTTTATGTCATACTTTTCACTGGAATTGATGTAAATTTGACTCTGGTGGATAGTGTGAGGTAATACTCAGAATCAAGCTTTTTCCCTGTTTTTAATGCCTTTCCACTGAATTAAATAATTTTATTTTTGCCTTGTTAATGGCATGCTTCTGTTACATGAAAACCGACCGGAAGTAAAAAAAAATGAAGTGAGGGTCTTCATTTGATTCCGTTCTACAGGTAATTTTCCAACTGTGGGACTTGTGGGCAAAATAAATGTGCCCTGATGTTTTTGATCATTTAAGCAGATACAGGACTGTCCTTCAGATGTGAGGTCAGCAGATCCAACTGCAAAGCAGATAATTAGAAACAAAGTTAGCTTGCAGACTGGAAATTGCGGTGCAGTGGGCAGTCAGGCTGCCAGAAGCATGGGTGGGGAGAGGTGAAGCCTGTGTGCTCCTCCCCATCCTCCCATCGCCCCTCGCCCTTGGGACAGGCCTAGGTGCCCTCTCTCCTCCCCGCCGCCCCCAGCTCCCCTCCCCTGCTGGGCATTTCTGATGAAAGACCACTGGGAAAGGTGGTGGTGAGAAGTAAGAAGGATGCGTTTAGAAAGTGAAGACGCAAGATGTCACACGCCGTGTGGGGTGCGCTGTGTGCAGGGTGCTTTCCAAGCCTAGAAACAACTCTGTAGTGAATGGATTGCTGTCCCTGTTTCACCGAGGACAGACCGAGCCTGGGGAGTCTGTGACCCACCCCAGGTCTTTAGGTTTGGCCCGATTCTAAACCTCAATTTGTGCTCGCCTTCCCTTCTCCTGTCCCGTCCGCCTCCTGACCTTTCCTCCCTTTTGCTTTTCCTTTCCGTTACCTCATTTCCTTTTCCGAATCACTTAAAAATTGTATTTTTATTTTTACTTATTTTTTCTTTTTTAAAGATTTTATTATTTATTTGAGAGAGAGAGCGAGCATGAGAGGAGAGAGGTCCGCAGGAGAAACAGACTCCCTGCCGAGCAGGAAGCCCGATGTGGACTCGATCCCAGGACTCCAGGATTACGACCGGAGCCGAAGGCAGTTGTTTAACCAACTGAGCCACCCAGGCACCCTAAAAATTTCATTTTTAATTATGAAAGACAGGGTACCTATTGAAATTTGAAAAATGTAGCAAATACAAGGGAGAAAATAACTCTCCCAGTTGACACCCTCCACCCCCAGTGGGCGTGACCACCGCTTTCCTCGTTTGTCAGCACTGGGTGTCAGCCTGGAAAATCTTCACCATGTCCCAGACAAGAGAAGATATTTGTGGGTCTTCATTTGCCTGTCGCTGCTTCATGTTTTGCCCTTTCTGATTACGTGAGTGGTCACTTGTCCTTACCGGCACACATGCTCTGGCTGCCCTGCTGTCCGGTGTCGGGTCTCTTGCCTGGAGAGTCTTTGTCCTGACTTACGTAAATAAGTTCCTGACCATTGACATTCTTTTTTTTCTTTTTTGAAGATTTTATCCATTTATTTGACACAGAGAGAGAGATCACATGTAGGCAGAGAGGTAGACGGGGAGAGAGAGAGAGGAGGAAGCAGGCTCCCTGCTGAGCAGAGAGCCCGATGTGGGGCTCGATCCCAGGACCCTGAGATCATGACCTGAGCCGAAGGCAGAGGCTTAATCCACTGAGCCACCCAGGTGCCCCGGCATTCCTTTTTATACCTGTTAGCTTCTATTCTAATGAAAGTAATTTCTTCCGGTTTACTCTTTTCCCATAGCCTACGTTTTCATCTGCTCTCCACTATGAAGGAATCACAGAGTTTTTTTCCTTCTATTTTTTTTAAATTATGAAATATTTCACATATAAAAAATGAATCTATTTGTATACGAAATAGGGATGCAGCAAGTGTATAACTAGTAATAAAGAGTACACCGGTGTCCCCACCCCTAGCTCAAGCACCAGAGCAGGGGCACTTGTGAGCCCCTGCTCACTAAACCCTTCTCCCCCAGGTCCTCCTGGATAGCCACCATCTAGGATTCTCAGTGGTGCGTGTATTCTTTCCAGAAGGTGGACATTTTTATTCCTTTTTTTTTTTTCTTAACATGGTAGATGGGAAAATTGAGCCTCAAAAGGTTAAATGAGCCACCCTAGGTCTGGCAGTAAAAGTAACTGTGATAGTGGCAGCTAAATCTGGGGCTTCTCCTATGATTGTTATTTTTTCTTTCTCTTCTGAAACACCGCACTACCTCTTCAGGCTGATGCTGGTGTTCTCCTTGTCTCCCTGCCTGCCTAAATTTGACGGCACAGATTTCTGAAGAGTAAATTCAGGCTGTTTGGAAATAGTCCTTTTATTACTGAGAGTTTTTACGTTTGCCTACTCTAGAAGTTATTAGAAAACGTCCCTTGCCCCTCCAGAAGGAAACTGGTGGTCTGTGGAATGTCTGTTGACCTCCCGAATTCGTTTCGGTGTCTGGAGTCGGCAGGGCTGGTGTCCAGCTGATTCACGGGGACACGAGTACTCCCTTCGTACAGCGCCACGGTGCCGATAAATCACCGTGTCTTGAAAGATACCTTGCTAGCCTTTCAGAAAATCCAATGCTGGGCATTTTCCACTGGACCGAGTCCAGTTTCGGTTAATTTTTACAGCTCACGTCAACATTCGGATCAAGGTGTGCGTTGCAGGTGGAGCCTAGTAGATCCAACCCGTCTAGCCGGACGGCCAGCCGCCGTAGCCCCCTCCTGGATCAAGGTTCCAGCTTCGGAAGTGCGTTGCCTCATTGGGGTTTTGCTTCAGCGATGCCTCAGAGCCAGTGTGGAGTGTGGCCACTAGACTCTGGGTCCTGGTGGAGGGGACCGTAGGCCTCTTTCATCCTGAAGGCCGCTGGGCACTGTGGTGCCCCGGTTCCTCGTGCAGTCTCTGGAGACACACATTCCTTGCTTTCCCACCCCTAGCTGTGTGAGCTTGGACAAGTGACCCCACCTCTCTGAGTTTGGGTGTCTCTGCTGTAAAACGTTAGTACACATACTCTCGGACATCAGGAGTTTAAGCAAAGTGTAGGGTGGGTATAAATGGGATGGTTTAGTGCAGCCCACATCTCAGTGGCTGGCATCAGAATGCACTGGGAACTGGCGCTGCCAGTAGGGATTGCTAGTGTCCCCATGGTCACCATTTTGTAGAGGAAGACATGGAGGCCCAGATCTGTGACCACTCAGAGGCTGAGCTGAGACAGGAACCCCGGTCTCTGAACCCCCCCGTGTAAGGCCCTTTCCACCCCACCACCTGCCTTCCTCCACACATTTCTCCGTCACTTACTTGTCACCTTCTCTGGCTCTCAGCAGTGCGGTTTCTTGCCTCCTCTCTTGAGCCGGCAGATCCTAACAACAGATGGTGCTGTTTTGAATTAAAACAATTTAACTCAAGATCCATCAACTGCCAACATCAAACACCCTTAAAAGAAGGAAAGAAACTCATTATCAAGAGTATTTAAGCAAAGTAGGTATTTAATCTATCTTAATCATTTGCATTCTTGAGAAGAAGAAAGTCAGTGGCAGCTGCCACATAGGCCAGACCCCACGGATGTGCTTGCGCGAGACGGCTTCAGACAGGATTTCCCCCCTTTCTTCTTTGCCACGCAGTACTAATTTGGACTTCGGTCCTAAGTTTTGAAGCCACACTGAATATTTAAAAATTGTAAAACATAATCTTTTTTTTGGTCCGCAAATCCTGTGGCTGCACAGTTTTCAGTAGCAGGGGCTCGTTAGCTCTCAACGAGAGCTTTGTCCGAGGCATGCGAGCCCCGAAGGCCGGCTGACTGCTGTGCGGCTGTGGCGCGGGCCTGGCCAGGAGGCTCCAGAGGCGCTCCGGGGCAGGACAGTCATTTCGGCACAGAGCCCGGTTCCCTAAGGCAGACGCCCGTGGGATGCCGTCCCCTGCATACCAAGCCTTATTCTCTCCAAAGCTCGGAGTCCACAGGATGGCTCCTTGCGGCTAGATCACAGAGCGGACGGGGAAAGACGGTGGGTGGGAGAGCCGTGGCGACGTGCACACGCGAGAGCAGCCTCCGTGTCCCTCAGCCCCTCTTGAGCCTGGGCTCCCCACTGCCTGTGCTCCCTGCGGGCGGCTCCTCCCTTCCGCCCTTGCCGGTTAGGCCCTGGCTGGTGCAGGCAGGCAAGGCGTTGGCCGCCTTCTTTGGACCTGCCTTTGTTCTTTTGTTCTCTCCTTCTCTGCCCCTCCTTTTCTGCCCTACCTGCTTGCTTCTGCTCCTCCCTTCCACTCGCCGCTGCCCATGGCTTGGTCTTGAGTCTCATGCCCGACAGATCATGAGCAGCGGCCCGGCGTCCTGCCCTTCACTCTCTGGAGCCGGCCTGCTGGCCCTTCCCTCCGCCCCCAGCTCCCAGCGCCGGGTGAAGGGCTAAGGTGAGCATCCGGGAGTCGGCGAGCTCCGCCGTCTCTCCCGTCAGGGCAGGGCTGAAAGGGGACATGCTGCCTCGCTGTTCGCCGCACCCCGCTTTTGCCCGACGTTGGGCTTCAGGGCGAATGCATGGCTTTCTCGCGACATTTGCGTGGGCGGGCTGCCGTCCGGGGACACCTCCTCGGGGAGCCCCGCTGGTCGGCCCCACCCCTCCGGGTCCTGGGACAGACGCAGCTGGATGACCGGCTCCTCTTGAGTCACCCGCCACTCGGCCTCTCGCCGACTCCATCTAAGCCATCCTCCCGCGGGGAAATAAAGCAAAAAGGTGGCGGCGCTTGCTTTTTCATGTCTTAATAATTCACTTCCCCGCCGCAGGGAAGAGGAGGAGGCCCCGGCGGCTTGAAAGGCCCAGGTTTGCTTAGTGCCGATGGGCCCATGTGTGGGGACCGGCACTGAGCACGACAAGACGAAGTCTCACAAGTCAGTTTGTGTCGGACGGTGTTTTGAGGAGCGATGGTAAGTGCTTGGTACGGGCGTGGTAGTAGGAGTGGAATTTGTATCGTAGGGCTATGTGAGGGACAGTAGAGGTTGTCTGTTTTCTGTTTAGCCGAATGTCCTACTTTTTTATTGATACTTTTCCTCCTATGTGGTCTTATGAAACAGAACAAGAAAAAAACACACAGAACCATGACATTTCAGAGCTGGAGAGGCTAAAGAGGCCATAGAGGTCTCTCTTTAAGAAGGAGAGACTGGGGCGCCCAGGTGAGCAGCTGCCTTGGGCTTGTGTCATGCTCTCCGCGTCCTGGGATCGAGCCCTCCATCGGGCTCCCTGCTCAGTGGGGAGTCTGCTTCCCCACTCTCTCTCAAATAAATAAGTAGAATCTTTAAAAAAAAATAAAAGGGAGGGAGCTGTAGTCACAGAGGTGAAGGGTGTCTTCCTGAGAGCTCCTGGAGGCAGGATCCAGTCTTGTGTGCCTTTGTCTCCCCAGGCCCCGCCCTGACACGGCTTGTGGCGGCTGCTAGGGGAACACACACCTCCTGGCTCCTCTTCCTCAGCTGTCGTTCTCCCCGTGAGCTCGCTTGCAGCAGGGCTCTCCCTCCTGAAGTGTGTGCGGTGCGGCCTTTGACATTAGACAGCCCGGACATGGATTCAGCTCCCTGTCACCCCCTGTGACAGCCTGTCTCAGTTTCCTCCATTGGTCTGGTGGCACGGAGCCAGCAGGAGGATTGCTCTGTGGCACCTGACAATGACAGTGGCCAGTGTTTACTGAGTACTTGCCATGTGCCAGGCACTGTGCTAGGTGCCGTGCGCGAATTAGCACATTTGATCTCCCAACAGCCCTGCGGTGTGTGTACAGTGATTATTGTTCCCTTTGTAGAGGTGGGGAGACCGGGGGCCGGGAGCTTACGTTCTACAACGAGGTGATGGGGGACAGGCCCAGGAGCCGTACCCTTCACCTGCCCCAGAGCTCTCCTGGCTCTCAGCAAAGTGCCTGGCACAGTGCATGCACGCGGTAAACGGCAGCGTGATGATGAAGTGAAAAATTTGTACATCAAATCTAAGCGTTCTCCTCATGTTCCTACTTTGCTCTCAAGCCTGGAAGTTCTTCCCCATCTAGGAATCATTAACCGTTTATTCCATGGAGAGTTACTTTGTTCTGTGGCATTCCTTGCAATTTAGAAATCCAAGTTGAAAGCACTAGGACCAAAAGAATACCACTTAAGTTACATCCGACGCCATAGTTAAACCCTGTTCTTGGTCTGGGCCCGCCGTGGCCTTGTTGGCTGTCCCTGCTTCTGTCCTTTAGCCAGGAAGGTCCGGTGATGTTACTCTGCTTAACGCTGTGTGGTCGCTCCCATCTCGCCCAGAGTGAGAGCCCGTGAGCTTGCGGTGCCCTCAGCACCAGCCATGATCTCCCGCCACCGCACCTCACTGCTGCTCCTCTCCCCTTTGTTCTCCCGGCTCCAGTCACAGCTCCTTGCTGATTCTAAACCATGCAAGGTGTGCTCCCAGCTCACCTCGGGGCCTCAGATCCGGCCGTTCTTCCGCCAGATACCCCGGTATCCAGATCCTGGTCCTCGGGTCTCTGCTCAGCCCTTACCCTTCCCAGGCGCCAGGTGTACCATTTGCAGCACCTCCCCCAGGCCCCGACCGCCCGCGTGCATTTTAAACATGAACATGTTTCATTTTCTGACATACGTATATATTAGGTATGTAGGAAAAGAGCTTCTGGTTTGCCTGGCTTCCTCTACTAGGAGGTGTTCTTTGTGTATTTCATGGATGTTTCCCAAGTGCTTAGACAGCGCCTGGCACATTTCAGGGAGTGGCCCGTACATAGTTGTTGAATGAAGGAACAAATGACTGAATGAAAGAAGGATAAAAGCGTGGCTTTGGTGAAGCCACTTTCTCTTTGGGCCTTTGTTTTTTCCTTTAAATCAAATAGCAGCTTGTGCTGGGTGAGCCGGCATATCCTCCCAACTGTAACTGCTATTGATTCTTTGCATTTTACTTGTGTGATGGGGCCCTCATCGTTCCTCACCCCGCCCAGGGTGTTGTGTTTGTGGGCAGGCAAGATTTAGCTAGTGTTGAGGAGGCAGGTGGCACGTCTTCGCAGGCTCTGGAAACCTGCATTCTCATCTCATTTCCGGGAAGGGAACATGCTCTGTGTCAGCCAAAGCGTGTGCATAGGAAACGCGCCACTTCTGCCGGGACTGCAACCCCTGGGCGGTGGCGGGCTGGGGGCAGGGCGTCCTGCCTCTTCTGCCTTTTTTCATTTCGTGATGTTCCCCAGAGACTCTTTGCCAGGCTGTTCTCACCTCCCTACACCAGCTCCAGCTTGCTCTCTGCCACCAAAGCCAGTGCGAGCCCGTGGTTGCCGCCGATGTGTTTGCATATTACACAGCATCTGTTCTCTGTGCCAGCCAAGCTTGAGATTTTGAAATAGGGATTACCAACCACTCCGTGGATTTCAGTTGCTTGCTGTTTGTTTTGTATGCCAATAACTAGGCTTTCAACTGCTGGAGCCACTGTTTTAAAAGCCTAGCTTACTCATGTTTCGTGCAGGCGCCTTGGGCTGCACGAGGTGGTATCTAGGTGCCTAACTGAACCGTGAGCTGGAAGCTTCTTGTCCAGCTGTGACTGCTCATGCTCTCGTTTCAGCAGGGGATGCTGAATCAGAAAGTTGTTTCAGTATATGGTGACCCTATATATAGTGAGCCTATAAAAGAAGATCGCACTTACTTCAGGTTTGCTTACGTGCATTGTAGCTTGAGCCCACCATGCGCCACGGTAAGCGGAGGACTGTGTGTGATGGTAAGGGGCATGCTTGTGGCCAGACAGGGGCTGTTATTACTACCAGCCTTTGTTGAGTGCTAAGCCTGTTCCTGGCGCTGTGATGAAACGTTTCACACTCGCTCCCTTCTTTCACTTTCTTTAACATGCCAGGCTCTCTTGCCTCTGCTTTTTCACATGCTCTTCCTTCTGCTGGAAGTGTCCTTCTGGCGTAGGCTTTTAACACCTGTGCCTTTCCTTTGAGGCATTTGTCACAAAGGTCATTCACTTGTAGTTTAGGGGGTTATCTTTTTAAATTCTGTCTGTGTTTCCAGGCTGTAAGCGTCCCGAGGTTGTCCCTGGCACCCGGCTCTGGGGCCGGGAATAGAGTCGCTGCCGTTTCTGCAGTGCGGGACGTGCTCGAGTTTGCACCGACAGCCCCGTGAAGCGGGTGCACATTGTGTCCGACAGACGAGCAGGCTGGGGTAAAGAGGGGAGGGCTGGCCCATCACCACCCAGGCAGTCAGTGGCAGAGCCAGGATTCAAACCCAAAATCCTTTTCATGTGCTGTCTCAGTAAGCGGGTTGCTAGCTGGGGGACATGGTAATGACGAGTACGGTTAAAACACAGTAACATAGAAACCAAAAGACCCACATTCTGAGTGCACCCAAAATGCTTAGGAGAATGAAGTGCCCCTATTTATTAAATGTTAGAGAATATTTTTGTTCTCTAGCTCTTTTCAGATGGTTCCAAAATATTTCTCTTTCTGCTTTAAACCATCCAGCACATGAACGTAATTTTGTCCCTCCTGCTCCCAGCCCCCCTTTGGGGGGTCTGCGGGTCTTTGAGAGCCATTGCTCAGGACGTCAGCTCCCGCTGGGTTGGACTGCGAGGATGGGCCGCACAGCCCCTGACAGAGGACCCACGTTGCAGCTTGCCTTACTGCCTCTCTGGCCGGGTCTGGGGACAGTACACTAGTTGACTTCTGGCCAGCTGAAGCTTTGGCCTGGTTGTTGCCCACATGTGAAGAGAAGACTTCTGCCCCCGCCCCATTCAGGCTTTTCTGGGAACCAAGGCGGCCATCCGTTCCCCTTTGGAGGGGCTCTAATGGTCTGGGTGTCGCAGAGCTTCCCCTGGTGAGGTTTGGCCATGATCTTAACGGTTCTCTTAAACTCTTTATCTTGCAAATACTTAGAGCTTTCAGAAAAGTGACGGGAATAGCACAGTGAGCTCTGTACGTTTTGCCTAGATGCACCACAGGTGCCCCACAGTTGGTGACGTGCAGATTAGCAGCCTTCGAGTTTGGCCGAAGCATCGGAGGATAAGTAGGCCGCATCCTGACCCTTTATTTCTGAGGTCCGCGGTGTCCTCACCACAGCCGCAGTCCGGGTACCGCACGGGCTCTTTTGAAGGGCCATTGCTCCGTCCTCCTCACCCTCAACACTTTCCTTTTTGAGCAGCTGGTTGGAGTCGACTCTATGGGTATACTGCGACCTGTTCGCCGCAGAGGGAATTTAGGTGGTTTCTGGTTTATTCTGGTGTATTATTATAGACAGTGCTATGCTAAGTACCCTGCTATGTAAGTATTTGCCCAGATACATGGTGAGTTTTTAGAGTGAGAATTGCTGGGGCGCCTGGGTGGCTCAGTCAGTTGGACATCTGCCTTTGACTCAGGTCACAATCCTGGCATCCTGGGATCAAGTCCTGCTTCGGGCTCCTTGCTTGGCGGAGGGGGCCTGCTTCTCCCTCTCCCACTCCCCCTGCTTGTGCTCGCTCTCTCGCTGTCTCTCTCTGTCAAATAAATAAATAAATCTTAAAAAAAAGAGAAAACAAGAAATTGCTGGCCCAGGAGCAGCTGCCTTTTCCATTTCGGCAGACACTGCGCTTGCCTTCAGGGTGGTTGCGGCGGTGCACCTGCCCCACCAGCAGAGACCGGGTGCCCCGTGCTCTGTATTACTAGCTTTAGGCCTCCGCTCGTCCCGCACGTGGTCAGAAGCAGAGAACCAAATGCTGGAGGCCGTGTGTGACTGGGAAGGGTCAGAAGGCCCACTCCTTGTGTGGAATGAATTTTGGCAAACTGAACTGGAGAGACAAGAGGTCCAGGCTTAGGACCCAGCACAGTTAGCCATTGTGTGAAAACCATGAGGCCAGAGGCCTGCTCACCCACCTGCACGCGCCAGAAGGAAGTGAAGCAGGCTGGGTGTGACACTGAGCTGTCATGAGTGGAGGCTCTCCTCTCTGAGGTTTGTGCTAGACAGACTGTGGGCGCATCTCCTCTGCCAGAAGGCTCCTTGGTTGCCGCAAAGATGTGTTGTGTCCTTCAGGTCTTGGCTCAGGTGGTGCCTTCTCAGAGAGGCCTTCCTTGACCACCCCGTTGAATATTGCTACCCTCTTGCCGCCTCCCCACGCCGTCTGCTTCCCCCCTGCATTTTTCTCCATCCTTACTGTTCTGACGTAATCACCTGCATGTTTTACTTCTGCCTTTGCTTGCTCACCTTTCCCATCCCCCCTCTGGAATGTTCTCTGGGCAGGGCTGGGAGTTTCTGCCTTGCCCATTGCTTGTTTCCAGTATTGCCCTTAGAGCAGTGCCAGGCATATTAGGTTCACCGTATATATTTGTTATTACTTATTACTATCATTCATGAGTGACTACGTGAAATTCTCTTGGGCAGGGCCGTGCAGCTTCCTAATGAAACTTAGAGTCTGGGCTCCTTTGGATCCGAGATCAGCTGGACTGTGACTGGGCAAGTGACTTCACTTCTCTCAGCTTCTCTCCTGAGGGTGAAGTGGGCTTCATTTCCCCTTTATTGTGTCGGGAGGGTGAAGTCCCAGGCACACAGGGGACACTGAGAGGCTGTCCTTACTGTTTGTGAAGTTACTTAGACGCAGAGTCTTCCTTCGTCTTTTCTGCTCAGACGTTCTCGTTTGAGGTACGTGTGTATGTCTGTGCACGTGTGTGCTTGCGCTCTGGCGGGTTTATTATGCTGTGCACCAGCTAGGCTGCTCTCACAGGTCGTTTTAAGAGCTGAAGTCTCAGCACCAACGGTCCCCACTTTTTTACAAGCGACAGTTTGATGGTTTATAATAAACACATACACGTAACATCCTCCCGCCTTGGGCCTCTTTCTCACCAACTGTGCTCCTAGGCAGACAGGAGAAGGGTGCTGGCCACAGCGAGTGCCTCGTTAGGTGCTCTGCTTGAATCCGCCATGTGCGGGGGTGCGGGAGGAGGAACCAGCCATCCCTAAGGTGACTGGGACATGAGAGTGAGGAGACAAGGAGGGTGTGCCATTAAGTGTCTTTACGGTAACACAACCAGAGTCCAAGCTGTCATTTGGAGATTCAGTGCTCGTCCCGTGCTCATTTTTAGCCATGTTTCAGACCTGGAAGCGAGGTGCACCTTGTGCTTCTTCTACAGACATCTCTAGAGAACATCTCTCAAGTTGCAGCCCTGGACAGAGCACTGTGATGGCATCAAAGCAAAGGGCAGGCTTTGTCAGGAAACCAGTTCTTGGGGGAGTGAGAACCAGAGTTTATTTTACTGTTCTAATCAGAATAGGTGACCTCAGTGACCTTAAGTCCTTGAGTCGGATACTTTTTGATGAATTTATCGTCTTGATTTGCCCATGTGTACTTTCAGACTCCCTATTCCCTTTCTCCCTGGTATCTAATAAAGGTAATCACTTGTTTTCGATTTCACATGTGTTTATATTTATGAGAGCGAATGATATGTTATGCCTTTGGGGAAGAAGGGAAAAATATCTCCTGATTCTTGAGCTAGGGAGGGGCCGAGCAGGAAGTCACATTTTTTATTCCTGTATATTTAATAAAGATTGCAGTGGCACTTGCGGTTCCACATCTATTCGTACAGGGCTGTGTGTCAGCCCTGTGTTGCTGCTTCTGAGATTGGCACTGCTATATTATTAATAGTGCTGATCACACACGCCTTGCATTTAATGTAGAACATAAGAGGATCACCTAGCATGAATGAAAAATCTCAAATTGAAAGTGTGGATGCCATAAAATTTTTAAAGAATGGAATGTGTTATGGTTGAACTTCGAAATAAAAATAGCTTATTTTTAATCGCCAAGTTAGGAACGTCCTTGGATTCTTGAGGAGGGAGGGGAGTAGGTGGGGGAGGAAGGAAGGGGTCTTCTCTCGCCTTTCTGCCGACTAGGATCCAGACACTTGGGCCGAACACTAAGGGTCTGAGCTCCACTGGCAGAAATGGGAAGAAATAGGGAGGAGCTTAGGAAGGCCACAGTCCCATCATTAACTCATCCGGTCCCGCCCGTGACGGCAGAGCTCTCGGAACAGCTGGGGATTTGTGTTCACAAGTGTGTGTGCTGAAGCGCCAAGCTCTGATGACATTCGACGGAGACTGACCTTTGATGATGAATTTTTTTGCCCTTTTTGGGGGAGTGGAAGGGGAGGCGGGTGGTAGAGTCCTCGTAAGACGCTAAATTTACCAAACTTTTTTCAGATTTAAATTTCCTTAGAAAAAATGTCAAATGATTGTAGATCCAAAAATGCCTTTGTTGGCATTTGAGTGGTGCTTTTTGAGCCCAGTATGGTGCGCAAGTGAAAAGGAAAGCGCTTTCTTCTCATGGTGATAGGATATTGAATCTGAAGGCCCGGACCAAACAGCGTCCCAGGAGTCCTCATGATTTATATATTGTATGTGATCTTTTCTCAAACATTGTCAACCTGCGCCCTTTACAGACAGTGCTGGGTCAGAAAATGTCAGGGGAGCTTTGGATTGCTTTCCTAAGCGTGTGAAGAAAATTATTGTCCTCGAAATCCAGAGGCTACGATGGGCGTTCTTTAGTAGAGTGACATGTTTAGAGAGACACACACTATGAGGAGACTGCTTCTGGCTGGTGGGGAATGAGTGATACTTGAGTGATCGTCTCCTTCTAGTCCGGATCAGTTTTGAGGAGGAAAATGTGTTCTTGCTGCGACCTGTCAGGCTGCTGGAGACGCCTATCGCATTTGTTGGAAAGGTGAATTCTCAAAGCAGGAAGCCTTTTGAAAGTCTTCTTTACACTCAGACACTTTATCACAGACTAGAAAGAAGGCTCAGCGTTGGGTGCAGTGCCAGCCTGTTCCCGGGAGGAGACTGGCCTCCCCACGAGGCTTAGGGACAGGGGACCTGCGAGGCCAGGAGGGAGACTGGGTGGAAAAGGGCCATTTCCCAGAGACGGAGGGGAAGCAGGAGACGGGAGCACAGTGATGGGGGGCAGCGCCCCTCCTGGGTGAGCTCTGCCTCAGGAGACCTGTCCGTTCCTCAAGGAGTTCAGCTCTGCAGCTGAGAACTTGTTCTGGACCAAATGTTATTTGCATAGGTGAAAATGAAAAAGTGTCTTCTTCTTCATCGTACCGTCTAGGTCATTAAAAAAAAGGATTTAAGTGAAAATGAGAAGAAAGACAGTTCTTTGGCAGAGCCAGAAGCGGCGTAACTATTTTCAACCCCTGTGTTTTGAAACAACATTGGTTACTTCGGCTCAGCTCTTTCAGAAAGTAGGAAAAAATCAAATGTGTGGGCTTGATAGGTGGTTTTGCCAAATTTACAGTCCAAAGTTGGATTCAGAGTGCCACATCAGATCTTTTCGAAAAGTTTACTTTCTTGGTAAACACCAAACAAGAACCTATAAAAAGGAGCCTAAAAACCATGATTTTATTTCATGAGGCATGGTTGGTCTCTCACTCCCTCGCATGTCTCTAGAATCTTTCCATCATCTTCCATTTCTCAAGGTGGTTGCCATGTTGTTCTTGGTCTGAATTTGAAGCGGGGGTGGGTGGGGTGGGTGGGTGGGTGGGCGGTGGGGGGCGGGGTGGGTCCTTCAGGCTCAGGGTGGGCGGGCGCGGCTGGAGGGAAGGCTACTCTGGCGGGCAGCCCTGGCTCAGCACCTCGCCCAACGCTTCCACCTTCTGATGGCAGCGCTTTCCACACCTCATTATTTCTACAACCTGAGTGAATTTGCAAATTAATTGATGTGTGGGAGGGCTGGCATCTGCTATTGTAAAAACCTTTAACTGTCGCAGTAAAACTTGTAATAAAATTAAGTGTTACTCTAGGAAACTAATAGTCCCCAGGCAGTGACATACATTTTTTAGTGTGGAGGGGCTCACGTTTTCAGGACCTGCTGAACTTTGAGGCTCTATTTTTTTTTCCCCAGTATGATTTTTATGTTCATCAAAGGAATACAAAAAGATGAGTAAGTAATCCTATAAGACCGAGAACATAAGCATTAGCCCACTGTTCCACATGCCGTTCCCCTGGGGGAGCTCCTTGCAACTCTTTGTAGCTCTTCCTTTGGATGCTTGCCAACGTTGTTCTAAATAAGTTGCTTGGACCCCTATTTTAGACGTTATCTATGCACCCCGGCATGGAAGATAGTGATTTAACTCTTGTATTCCACCTTCTATCCGTCAGTTTGCTTTAACTGATACTCAGTTTTTATCAGATTATGAGTCCACAGTGCTCGCAGCTGAGCCCTGTAGTGTACTAGGATTGTCGTTCCTTTTTTGTGAGGGCTTGGGGTGGGCGCTGGCTTGCCATTCAAAGTGTAGACTTTACGCCCAGTTTGTGGTTTGTGGCTGTCCGTGAGCCCTGAGCCTCTCCAGGTCAGCCTCTCCCGAGCGTACCCCTCCTGACTTCTGATGGGAGCAGCGGGTGTTTAGAATAAAAACACACCCCATATGGACCCTCCACCGTATGGGTGCCTCCGCTTGCTCAGCCTTTGGGGATTCTGCAGTCTAGTTCAGCTTGTTTTTTGCTGAATTCTTCGACCCTCTTGCCACCTCCTCCCCCTGTTGGGTGAGTTTTCAACATCCTTCTCTCTGCTGAGCTAGTGCTGGCCCCTTGGCTTCTTGTCTTCTGAAACGTGGTCAGCCTCTTCCTGCTCCTGTCTCCTCCCCGCTTGCTTTGTCCTTGTGGGCCGACACCCCATGTGTATTCCTTTGCTGTCACTTTAGTGGTTTGGGGAGGGAGTGAGGGGAACATGACTTCATTCTACCGTGTTCCACATGAAGACCTCTGACTCCTGTCTTATTTTATTTTATTTTTATTTTTAGAAAAGATTTTACTTATTTATTTGCCAGAGAGAGGGTGAGAGCACGCGTGCGAGCACACAAGCGGGGGAATGCAGGCAGAGGGAAAAGCAGGTTCTACCGAGCAAGGAGCCCAATGTGGGACTCGATTCCAGGACCCTGGGATCATGACCGGAGCCAAAGGCAGATGCTTAACTGACTCAGCCACCCAGGAGTCCCTGGCTCCTGTTCTACGTACATTTTTGCTTTACTGTGATAACATTGTAACATTGTATTTTTAAAAAGTACATTTTGATGTAATGGGCTTGTATTTTCCAGGAAGGTCTCCTTTTCATGGTATGATTCTAAGAAATTTGTGCAGACATTTGCACGTTGCTGGTTTGAAATAGAGTAATGTGTCTCTCGGTCCCTAGTACGCTTTCTAAGAAGATCCATCTGATGCTAATATTTCATTATGTAGCAGGAGGGAGAAATGATAAAATGCCGAGTTCTTGAGAAGAAAAGACTGACCTTTTTTCCCCTCTTTTACGTACAAGCTGGCTTTGAAACCTCTTTCTCAGCGGAGCTCTCTTGTTATTACGGCTGTTAGCAGTTAGCTTTTCCAGAGTGTATGGTTGAGGGCAGGAGGACCTGGTGGGAGACAGTACTGTTAAAAGCTGAACTTTTCAAAGAAGCAGCCACTCCGTTAGAATCAGAGCCATTATCCTTGTGCTGGGACAGGGGAGAGCCCGACAGCCCGGGCTCTGGTGAGGGAGCGCAGTGATGCTGCGCCAGCAAGGAGGGCGGGTGACTCTGGAGCCAGTGCAGACCCCCTACTTCTGGGAGCAGTGGTGAGTGGCCGGCCAGATACTCACCAGCCTTGTGTCTCTCGAACAGATGCACAGTGTTACAGATAGAATGTTTATGTCTCCCCAAAATTCCTTCGTTGAAGTCCCTAACCCTGTGTGATTGTATCAGGAGGTGGGGGTCTTTGGGAGGTAATTAGGTTAGCTGAGGTCTTGAGGGTAAGTCTCCCATAATAAGATTAATGTCCTTGCACGAAGAGGAAGAGAGACCAGCACTCTTTCTATGGGCCTGCAAAGAACAGGTCGT
>ML096337.1:0-10960 GCA_003697995.1 Taxidea taxus jeffersonii | reverse complement strand
GACAGGTAAAGCCTTTTCACATCTCTTCCTGTCCTTGAAAACTAGGACCTAAGCCACGGATTTAAGTGTTCTGCCTTTAGGAGATCCTTGTATTTTCTGTGTGGGAAATGCAGCCCATTGGAATCTGCCTCTCTTGGCCTCTGTGTCCCCTTCCGCAGTGGTTCACACAGGGAAGCCTGTATACCTTGATCTGCAACTTCCGGACCGACCCTCCCCATCTTCTTTTCTTTCTTTTTTTCCCTTCTTTTGCAAGGCTCATGCAGAATGCAGCTCACAAGCCTATTTCATACCTTATTAAAACATCATTTCCCCTGCCTTGTTCCAGATTTCTGTGCTTAATCATAGAAAGGCAGCTTGTTCAAATATACATTATTCTTGTTTGGAAAACTCTGTTGGCTTGTCTTCCTTCCCACAACCCTCCATGTTTTGTAGCCCTGTTCTTATTAAATATCATAATTTGCTCATTGGAGAGTTATTTGTAAACTTAATTAACTCTCTGTCAGTGTTTGAGTTAATTTTCTCCCCTTTAATTTCTACCTCCCTGGTCATGGTTTTTTCCCGACTCTGGCCCGTGTCTGTTAAAGACTTAGTAAATAGTTTCGAAATGCCAGTTGGTGATATATGGGCCTCTTTAACATTTCTTTGATTTATGTGCAGTGCTGTGGAAAAAGGCAAAGAAAGCAAATTATATGGCGAAAAATGTTGCCAATCTTCACTTTTTTACTCTTAGTTTTAAGAAGTACACTTATCAGTCAAACCTGATGGATTTTCTTTTTTTTAAAGATTGAAAATTTAACTGTTTGCAGACTCCTGCAGTGCCTGTTCTGTATTTGCCTAATCAGGTGTAGTCGAGGGCTAGAACAGGGCGTCAGCATTCCAAAGCTCCCTCCGAGTCCGCAGTTTGCCCCCGTGCTGCCCTTCCCACCGCTCCTCCACGATACTCGCATGAAACAGCCAGGTTTCCCATGGGAGTTGCGAGCATGGGGGCCTCTTGAACGGTGGGAGCACAGTGCCTCCGTGCCACAAACCTGAGTCTGTGTGGCGACGAGGGCTGCGGCCTCGCATTAGCCAGCTGTGACCTGCCTGAGGCTTCCCTCTGTAGTGTATTCTCGCCGGGTCCCCGGGAGAGAAGACTTGCAGAATCAATCGGTGAGTCACGGGTATCTCCAGGATTGTACTGTGACTGTAAGACGCACGCAGAGTGCGTTCGTGCTGCCTGCCTTGCTTCTTCCAGCGCTGATTCCAGGGTGCCTGGGCAGAGGTGCGGATCCCGCAGATCTGAGGCAGGAGCCAGCGATCTGTGTTTTTGGCCAGCTCGCTACAGATGGTTCTGGTGCGGATGATCTCTGGCTGTGCTTTGAAAAATGACTTGAAGGCTGTAGTGCCCTTTGATTGGACTACTCCCTGCTTAGAGCCTTCAGCAGCACCCCCCCCCCCCAAGGAGTCTACCAAATAAAGCCCACAGAAGATGTAAGAAATTCATACCATTTGGGAGTAATAATGGATTTTTAATTTGTTTAGGCAGGGCGTATGGGTCTGGCTGTGCACAGGGCCCGCAGTGCCTGCAGGCGTTGTCCGAGTGCTTTCTTATTTATTCAGCAAGTATTTATTTACGACTTGGTGCCAAACACTGTTCTAGGTGTTGGAGCTGTAATAGTGACTAAGGTAGCAACGGCCTGTGTCCTAATGGAGCTATTACATTCTGGTGCGGGATGGGGGTAGGGGTGGCGGTGAGGTCGGGGAGATACACACTAAACAAAGAAACGGACAGTATGTGTAAGACACGTGCTCAGGTTTCCTACTGTGATTAAGATAAAACACCGTGGTGTGCAAGAGAGAGCCTGGAAGCTCCCATCTTTGAGAGGGCCAGAGAAGGCCCTGCGAGAAGGTGAAGGGCAGGTTGAGACCTGCATGAGAAGTCAGGCATGCAAAGATCAGGGAAGAGAGTATAAAGAGTGTCCCAGGTAGAGAGGACAGTGAGTGAAAGGGGCCCTAAGACAGGGGTGAGCTTGGGTGTTCTCGGAAAGGAAGCTGGCTGGAGGGGCGGGGGCAGAGAGCTGGGATGGAGCAGCGGAATTCTGGTGAGGTGGGCTGTCTCGCTCTGTGTTCTGTGCCCCTGGAGACTGGCTGTGGCCGCTTGGATCAGAGATCGGTGCCTAAGTCAGAGGCCGCCAGCAGTTTTGAAATACAGGCTGGCACGAGCGCTGTGCCCGGTACCCTGCGCTCCGCTGCACAGCACGGGTCCCCGGCTCCTGTTCTGGAGCTCTTGGGATCGGAATGCATTTGGGATTTTAGAATATTTTGGATTACTGAAAGGCAGTATGGTTCGTATACCACATTTCACATTAATTTCTCCAGCAGGGTCTGGGGCAGCATCCTGTAATCAAATATTGTGTAGCAAAATGTTAGACGATTCACACTAAGTGAGATAAATTAAGATTTACATAGACTTACATCAGTTCATGTCAGTTTTTGCCGTCACAGGGGTTTTGGTGCCTACGTTGGCGAGAAAGCATTTGACTTTAAGAACTTGCTATACATTTCTGTGTTGAGGGGAGAAATGATGCTCTGTCCTGGCAGACTCTTGTCCCGTCCTCTGCTTCTCCTGTGTGAGACACCAGCAGGCACTAAGTGTGTGAAAAGGTACACACGGGTTTGCACAGTCACTCATGCAGCAGCAGGCCGAGGCCTGGCCGTGAGCAAGGGCGTGTGGAGCGGTGGTCTGCAGTCAGAGCCGGAAGCGGCAGCAAGCGGCCAGGGCCTCAGAAGTCACCGGCTGCAAGGGGAGAATAAGCGGGGACTGTCGGAACTCTTCCTGCCGTCTGTCCGGAGGCCTGGCTGTGCACACAATTCCAGTTTCCTCCACTTCCCATGGAGCCGCAAGCAAGCCTTTATGAACGGAGTAGGACTGCTCTTTGCAGCCGCAAAAGGCCGAGCTAGGGAGTGGGGGAGGCAGGAGAACCTTGTCATTTTCCCCTTTCCGTGGGGACCTTGTGCAGGATTCAGAATCCAAATTCCTACCGTACTTTGACATTGAGGTCAGATCTCTGCTCATGCTTAACCAACTGAGTCACCCAGGCGTCCCTTTTTTTTTTTAATGACAGCATGCATTGCTCATGCTAACTATATATTCATTTGTTTAAAAAATATTTATTGAGGACAGTTGAAGTTCTGGAGCCACCCGACTGGTGGAGTAGTGACAGCAGGGACCCTGGAGCCAGGCCGTCTGGATTCCAGTCCTGACCCTGCCTCTTACTGGTTGCTGATGAGACAGTTCTGGCTCTCTTGAGGCTTACAGCTGAGAAAAAGAGTAAAGGTAGATACACGCCCAAAAATACTGTAATGTACAGTGATCAGCCCTATAAAAGGTGTTTTAGGAAGGCTTCTGGACTGGCTCGAGCAAGCTTCAACTCTTCTCAGCTCCCTGCATGCCAGGTGCCCTTAAGGAAAGGCTGCCTATTTATTTGAGCATCGTGGATGAAAAGAAAACACTGGGTGTGGCCATCAGTTGCCTTTTCTTACGTTCTTACCCCGGTCCCCCAAAAAGCTCCTTCGCACATCAGAGCAGGGGCTCCAGTCTGCTAGTTCGCTGTCCCTGTACACGCCCCTTCCCCAGATCCACCCAGAAATAGGCCTGGGTTTAGCTGGTCCAGCTCCTCTAAGGTGCTTTGGGGTTTTTCTGGTCAGCAGTGCCTTCCAGCCATTGGCTCGATCACCGTGATGCTCAGTCTAATTGTTAATGCTCAGCGATCTCGGCATGTCAGTGGTACTCACGGTTGGCCTTTATTGAGTGTGTATTTTGTGCCAGTCACTTTGCTCAACACTTTCATGTGTTTAACCCTCGCCGAGTGTGGTTTTGCCCAGTGAAACCACAGGCTCTTTCTAGAGGAACCAGGTAGTAAATAATGAGTAGCATCATTGTCCCCAGTCATAGAAGAGAAAGAACGGAAGTTCTGGAAAGTTGAACAGCTCACCCCCAGCCACACACTTCAGTGAAGGGCCTGCTGGTTTATAACCAGACTGTTGACTACACACCTGCGTTCTTCATTAGATTAACAATAGTAGAAATCATGCCTCGGTCACACTGATCAGTAGAAAATTCACTCTAACCTGTTCATCGTAAACCAAAAACATAACCACTGTTGGTAAGTATGATTTAGGGTTTTAAAATTCCAAACACAAAAAAAATTATAGTCCTATATTTATCATAGGAAAATTCTGCTGCCACTTGGGCTGACATCTGCTTTGCCTTTCCTAATACTTCTCCTACTTTCTCCTACTTTCAGTACTCGTAGACGATCACAGCCAGAACTTAAGCCAACAAAAACCTTCAGCAGTCCTATAAAGAAGGAGACAAGTCCTGGGAGTCTGGAGAAGAGACTTTGGTCTTCCAGTGCCGAGTACTTTGTGGGTTGTGTTAGAAATACTCTATAACTTGATGGTTGAATGCATTAAGGTTGAGCCAACTTTCTGGGCATTTGGGTTCATGTGCAGATGAAAAAGAACAGTTTGCACAGTATATTAGAAAGGGCTCCCCAACTACCCTCTGGGTCGCTTTTCGTTCAGAGCGCTTACCGCGTTTCCGCAGGCCTCGTACGGTTGTCCTGGATTGTAGTGAGTTTTACTCAGAGTCGGCGGAGGGGCACCCTCCGTGTAATGGGGTCTCCTCCGCTGTACAAGGGTTGAGTTGGGGTTCCTTCTCTACACAGCTACTCATTCAGAGCAGCCTGTAGGGTGCGTTTCCCCTCTGTTTCCCATCACACCAGTTTATTATCTGACATGTTTGGGGTGACAGTATTTGATGAAACGATGGTTCTACTCTGTTTTCTGAAAAGTCAGTCCTTCTGGCATTGTTCGAGGTGGCGGATTTCTGGGTGTTGTCACGTCTGGTCATCACAAGGACGGCTCCGTCTTTGCCGGGCACCTTGCTTCAGGTTTTTGTGCGTGGCCGTCCTCACTCCCACAGTGGTTCCTCCTTCTCTTGCGTCCCGCTCATTTCACTGTGTCTGATGCCGTCGCTCCAGATCCTAAAGGCCGTGATCACATGGCTCCCTGTTTCCCTTCTCCCGAGTGTTCTCCGCACGTTCTCTGTACTACTTTCCCCTCTTCCCTACCTCTCCCCAGTTCATATGCCAGGTGCGCCAGGGTTGGAGGGAAGTCTGACCAGATCCCTCCCCGGCGGACAGCAGAGGAAGCTGTTGGGGGCTGCGGGTGCCAGGAAGGAAAGCGGTGCTGAGAGCAGAAATGGCACTTGGTGACACTGGCAGATGATAGAGTTAAGCTCCAGCTAAACCTGAACTGGAAGGCACAAAGGGATCATTTTTTATGGTCCAGAAGAGAGGTTGATAAGAATCTAGTCATAATCTAATCATAATTTTATATTATCAGATTGGTCATTTAAAAAAATCATCTTTACTGGCATCTTGGCTGGAATCTGTGCAGAGGGAACTGAGCAGACGACCCACACTTAGCATTCAGCGTCTGGTTTTGTGATCTGGTGGTTTCCATTTTACTCATTTCTCGGTTAAAACCATTCCGCCTCTTTTAGAGGGGGGCAAGGAAGAGAAATACCCAGGGATACATGTGTTACCTGGGGTTCTTCAGTTCTCCCCCCCGTGCCTCCCCGTGAATGCTTTGGGGAGAACAAACAAGGCATTTCGGTGTGTCCGTAAACATCCCACGCCCGTCAGGCCTCTGCCCTGCGCCCGGTTCCAGCTAATACCGCAGAGAGCCTTTCCCCACCCCCTCGCTAACTGCCTCCATTGGAGACTTTTCGTGACTGGGGAAATGTTCGTGCTTCATAAGTGTATTTAAATTTCACCAGCATTGATTTTTATATTAGGAAGTCAAGTTCAGAACTGCATTTTCTGAAGAGAAATATTTATAACATCATAGAATTTCCGTGTTAGAAGGGGCCTTAGACACAATCCAGCCTCCTTTTGCAGACTTTCGTTCTAGGCCTTATGTGTGCGTTTAGAGACTGGTAGTCAGCCTTTCTGGTGGAAGCGTAAAGGTAATTCCGGGATATGTCATTCTTCCCTGCCACTTCTGTCAAGCAGACATTCTGTTTTTGCTGAGTATATGGTGGGTAAAGGGGTCATTGTTCTGGGCTGGTTCAGGCTTATCCGGGAGACGAGGACGTGATGACCCATCCTCCATGGACTTTTCCCTCTAACAGGAGGACAGGTGAACAAGACGGCACCACGTCGTCTTCCCTGCTCGGAGGGCATGTGCTCACTCACTGTCACCATGCTTTGATGAACTGTTAGCATTCTCTCGTTGACACGTTGTCACATTTGCCTGCATCCTGTTTCTGTTTCTTGCCTGCATCGTAAGCGGTCAGGTGAGCCCTCCAGCATGATCTTCCTTTATGACCCTGTGCGTTGCTGTCTAGGGACACGCCGGGCAGAAAGGTCGAGGGCCTGGTCTGAGGTGCGAGGGGAGTAACAGAGCCAGGGAGGCACGGATTCTAGTCTACCCTTGTCCTCGTTCCTTCGTGGCTTTCTTTCGTCTTCTTACTCTCTTCCTTTACCTGTAGCCCCCTCGCTGGTGGTTTCCTCCACTTTTAGCCACGTTCACAGCCTGCCTCTTTAGTGACTCTGCTCGGATGGATGCGTGACGTCTCTTGCAGCTGACCGGCATCCCCGAAGTACAATAACACGCACACGCTGTAGGGTAAGCAGCAGTCATGGGGAGAGGCCTATTAATAAAGGTGCGAGATCGGGGACGTACCAGAAGCACCATCTAAACGACCCTAAGCGTTACAGAGATTTAAGAAAGTAAAAGGCTGCTACGCATCCTCTCTGTTTGCTTCTCTGACATTTTGTGAAGTTGGGACAGTTGAGGGTTCAGGTGCAGGAGGAAAGAAACCCAAATGGCATGTAAATGACGCCACAGTCAGGCAGCAGCACAGCCCTGACTCGGGTCCTGCTGTCCTAGTAATTGAAAGGCCTGAAACCAGCTTCCCAGTAGAGGACAAATAGGCAGATAAATTGGAGGCTTCCTTCTTACGGTTTATTGATGCTGTTTGGACCAAGTAAAAAGATCATTTACCCACAAAGGCTCAAATCTAAGGTTGCTTTTCTTTTCTTTTCTTTCTTTCTTTTATATTGGCTATTTGACAGAAGCATTAGGAGATAAAAGGAGGAAAGAAGCTAATACCATTATCTAATATTTGGATAAAAACCCAAGCAAAACAATTAGATTTATGGTATTTTTCTGTAGCTGTTTTCCTTGGCACAGATAATAACAGTCAGGCTGGCTTGTTTCTCTGCTCAGAGTTATGTTCAAAAGAAGAATCAGAGCTTTATTGTAATACATGTTTTTTTCTCATTAGCTGGAAACAAAATATATTTCAATAATGAGGGGCAGAGGTCTTGCAACTCAAAGTGGTGACGAAGTGTTCCTGGTTTTGCACAAATATTGGTTCTAGGTTAATGGTTTAGGGGAAACAGGGATTGCCTGAGAGTCCTGTTGGCCCGCACCCCCACCCCACCCTGCCACATCCGCATATCCCAGCTGTATGGGCTGTGCCTTGATCCACGTGTCACATTGTCTTGAGATCAGGGGTGTGAGCTTTGGTGTGTTCCATTGCATCGGGGAAGGATTTCAACACACTCTCATGCCAACCGGCGCTGGCTGTTTGGGTCAGGGATCTGCAGGGGAAGTGATGCTCTGCGGCTGGTGTCCTTGCTTATTGCCCTCATGATGTATTACACACATTCTCAAAGAGAATCCCTAAGTAAAGACAGATTATACGTGTGGACTCTCCCAGCCAGTAAGAGAATTTATACAAACCTATTAGGCAGTAGCACCATTGCCCCACCAGAGAACAATAAACAGCGGAGATGCCAGGAAGGTTAAATGTGTTACTGCTGAGTCTAAAATTTAGATTTTTGAACAATATTGAGGTTTCTATGATTTCTTGATTTCTTTTCTCCATGGTTTTTAACCATGAATGATATGAAAGCCCTAAGATGATAGAATTTGGAACTTTCCCATACTCCCCACTTGAGCCATGAGCGGAGTCAGTAGAAGGGAAGAACCTGTGACATCATGGTCCCTCATAGGGGTCCGAGTGAAGGGAGCAAACAAGTGAGCAGATGCCAGGGATGCTAGCTAATAATCGTTCTCCCGGAACACAGTCTCAGTTTCCTGTCTGGGAAGAGGCACTGTGCTCTCCTGCTGGAAGAGGTAGCAAATGTCAGGTCCTCCAGGTGGAAAGATGTGGCACACTTAGTCCCAGCCACCCCACCCACTGCCTCCCAGAAAAAGGCGGGGAAGGTGAATCCTAATGGCTTCCCTCCCTCTCTGGGTGTGTGTCACCTTGGGCCAGTGACCTCTCTAAGGCCTGAGTCTCCTCTCCTATAATAGGGGGGTGGGAGGTGGGTGGAGGTTGGTGTCTCTAAGGCCCTTCTCTGACATTAGAGTACCATGATTTGAGGTCATCCGAGTGCAGTCCCTATAGATGCCTTTGCCTGAACTCAAGCCCACACAGAGGTTTAAACATACTCACTATTTTGGGCAGTTAGAATAAGAGGAAAGTGGGGTTCCTTGTTGTTCTGCACTAACAGTGATACCCTGCAAAACAGTGTGTTGCTTCTGTAAGTGCCCAGCCTTAAGAGGACTGTCTGTTGGGGCCATTCTGTTCTCTATATTGGCTACAGTGACAGGCCAGGCCAGGCCCGTAGCGTTTCACTGATCTGCCAGTCCACTTACCAGTTGACAGATTCATTAGCTTCTCCTGTATGCAGTGCAGTAGCCTGGATGCTCTTGTGAATGCAGAGTAATCAATAACAAGGTCTGCACCCTCCAGAAATGTCTCCCCAGGTGGCCAGCTTAGCTTCATTCCTGGACCTAGAAATAACACAAGGCTGCCTTTCCTGGCTGCCAAGTCCCAGTGATGGGCAAGAGCTCTGTGCTCAGAGAAGGGAGACTGGCCTGGAGGGATTGGGGGAGGAGGTGGTGGGGCACCATGGCCTCTTGAATCTCTTCCTCCCCTCCCATGGGCCCCTCGCTCGTCTAAGCCAGCCAGAATTTGTTTAACTTAGTTCTGTCTCACTCCTCACCCAAAGGGTTTAGTTACTGGAAGTACCAGTAAATCTTGCTAGTATTCTTAGAAATTTGCATGAAATTATACATAAAGTGATTTTTAAAAATGAAGCGAACTCTGTCTTAAGGTTAGGAGAGTTGTGTTTTGTTTTGTTTGTTTGTTTTCACAACCTCCCTCCCCCAAAAGAAGCCTTTGGTGAATCTTTGAAAAGGAGATCATGATTTTCACAGTGAGAAGAATCAAACCTTGCTTGACCTGGCTTATAAGTTTTGAGAATTTTGAATGTCAGGTTTTCTTAAAGCGGGATTCAGGCCATATGGCATGGATAGGATAATGTTGGGAATGAATAGATGCTGTACCGTGAACCCCAAGGAGGTTTTAGCAAACATTTCAGCTTTTATGTGCTAGACCAAATTGAATGCCCCTGGCTTAATTAGTATATTGAATGTGATAGATGTGGTGACTTTCCTTCTCTTTGCCCCTCAAACTTCTGTCCATTGCAGGACATACCCTCTGTCTGACTCGGAGCAGATAGGAACGTTCAGTACAATGTGGAAGACAGCCGGGTGGAGAGCTGACCGAAGGACATTGTTGCTCATCTGATTCTCTGAACCCAAGATAGATGAAAGAAACTTTGCATTTAAATCCCGTTTTTTATAATTTACTTCAGTAATATTTCCTTCCAGTATGTGTTGTTATTTGTAATTTGAAACATTAAAGCTAAGTGAATTTAGGCCTCAGAAATTTAGACATCTTTCAAAGCAGATTCTGTAAAGAATGAGCCTATCGGGTGAAAAGCATTGTTGAGCTTATAGTGTGAAATTATGGGGACATTGTTTTACCATTTTATGGTGAAGCCAGATACCCAGGTAACTCCTTTAGAAACCCGGAGGAGTGAAACTTTGGAGCTCGAGGAGAAGATGCAGCGCATGTTCTGTCGAGAGGGAAGTGAGTGTGTGTAAGCTCACGCGGCCCTCGTTACTAGCAGAGGCTGGTCGCACACCTTCAAAGAGGATGCTGGTTATAGGGCTTGTCGGTCTGCACTGGAGCCTTTACAGTGACCGTATCTTCTAACCCTTGGCACTTTTGCTGGTTTAATATTACCAGAACAATATACTTTATTTTTCTTCTTAAGATTTTATTTATTTAGGGGCACCTGGGTGGCTCCGTGGGTTAAGCCTTTGCCTTCGGCTCAGGTCATGATCCCAGGGTCCCGGGATCGAGCCCCGCATCGGGCTCTCTGCTCAGCAGGGAGCCTGCTTCCCTTCCTCTCTCTCTGCCTGCCTCTCTGCCTACTTGTGGTCTCTGTCAAATAAATAAAATCTTAAAAAAAAAAAGATTTTATTTATTTATTTGAGAGAGAGAGAGTGAGCAAGCATGAGCGGGGTAGGGGGCGAGGGGGAGAGGGAGAAGCAGACTCCCCGCTGAGCAGGGAGCCTGAGCAGGGCCTCTATCCCAGGACACTGAGATCATGACCTGAGCCGAAGGCAGCAGATGCTTCACTGAGCCACCCAGGTGCCCCCAAATAGTGTTACTTTAAAGAAAATAGCCAACAAATCAAAGTTTTCCAAAATCTAAGAGGTGTTTTACAGCTCATTATGAGTTGTTGAGATTTTCCAGGTATAGAGGTAATTAGTAGATGTAATTGATTAGAAAGGGCTACAGGTTGAGAACTGACCGAAAAGTCCTAAGTCAATCATAGAAAATGGGAAGTTGACAGTAATAGCAAAATTGTAGCTGAGAGCAATGCTCTCTAAAACCAAAGAACACTGGAATCGCTCTTAGCACGGAATGGCAGTTTACCAGCAAATAAATGCTCGCCACACCAACATTCCCATTCCCCACCCCTATGTGAGGTGGAAGTCGAAAGAATAGATCGTTTTCCTTCTCACCCTCTTTCATTTTATG
>RCUC01087771.1:0-66448 GCA_003697995.1 Taxidea taxus jeffersonii | reverse complement strand
TTGCCTTCTGCCCCAGGAGTGGTGAGGCAGGCCATTGCCAACCGCGGTGGTCTGCTGGTGGCACCACAGTGTTGACCTTTGTATAAAGAACCCGCCTCCAACCTGCGTGTGGTGTGTGGTGTCTCTGTGATCTGGCTGGGGTGGTGAGAGCGGTGTCGGGTGTGATGGTGAAGACAAGTGGATCGGGTTGAACCAGGCCGACGACCACCCAGTGATCGGATATGGGGTGGGGGGGTGAGTGACGCAGGTGCTGGGGTAGCTAAAGAGGGAAATGGGAAGCTTGGACAACCCTGGGATTGGCGACAGTGGGGAGCCACTGCTGTCCCGTAGCGGGCACCTCCAAGCTGAGACCACACGAGGAGGGCTGCCTGGCATGACCTCATCCTGGTCATGAAGCCAGAGGCGCTGAGAAGAGGCTGGCCCCTCTGCCCATCGTCTCATTTACCATCTGATCTGCCAGAGCCCCCTGGCAAACAAGCCCAGGAGGTGGAGTGGGCAGGGTCAGTCCCTCTGACACAGGGCAGATGGAGGGCAGGAATGCTTCTGAGCCCACGGGCACCTGCCCGGCCCGAGAAGCATGACTTCTGGTCAACCAGCCATCAGCTGGAGCTCCCCAAAGTGGCCAAGAAAGCCCACAGATTGGCAGCAGGTGTTGTCATAGACTTTATGATGTGTGACCTTCGTCTATTCCAGAAGCTGGATGGCCAACTCTGGGCTGGCTTTTTAGTAGGTCCTGAGTATCAGAGGTGTGTAAGACACACCCACAGATGGCGACAGGCACACACCTCGGTGGCCTGCCCTGGGTGAGGGGTGTGGGGGAGTGACGGTCAAGTAGGATTCCCCAGCTGGGAGCTGGGTGCCCCGACTGCAGCAGAGAGTGGTCTGTAGTCCCAGAGCAAGTCTGGCAGGGCCCAGCCTGGGGCATCTGTTCTCCAAGCACACTGGGCACCAGTCCCACAGGGTCACTCGGTGGGTACAGGCTGCTCTGTGTGCCCTCAACGCTTTCCAGTCCCAGGTCTGTATCCAGAAGCAGGTGAGGGGACCACCTGCTCCCAGCGTGACAGGGTCACTTCCCTTGCCTCTGGCCTGCCTGCCCATGGATGCCATGGGCCGTGGGTATGGTCGGGCTGGAGAACCCCATCCCGGGTCCCCGAGTCACACAGCTGGGAGGGGCCTCCACGGTCATTCAGTGCAACTATCTCCACCCCTGCTTTTACTCGTGGTTTCCAGGGAGGCAGACTGGGTCTAGCAGAAGAGCCGCCAGCAGCCCCCAGCAATGGCTGCTCTGATTCCAAGTCCGTGTGTCTCCTGGAACTTTCCCTGGTTTGGCCACAGTTTGCGGCTGGCAGCCCAGAGCCAGGATAGAGGAGGGCATTTCCCCCACAATAAACAATAAGCATGATCTATTTTCTAGGGCCTGGAGGGGATCGCAAGCCCTTCCCCTTTTACCTGTTGAATCCAACACTGGAGTGCCCGCTGTCGCTGGGCACTGAGCTGTGCTGAGGCTTGGGCTGGGACTAGAGACTCCGGTGAAGGCGAGCGCGTGGGGCTGGCACTCAGTAGATAGTCGTCGAGTGGATAAATGAGCAGGTGATCCCTGCCTCCGGGAGCTCGGGGCTGGGAGCGATGGCCAAACATGGACTTGAAACTCAGTGCTCTTCGGGCTCTAGTTGGAGGCCCCCCAGACCAGTCTAGAGAGCTGGAAACCAGTTGGATCCCAAGCACACACCCTTCTGTTTATGGAGAGGGAAAGAGGGAGACACTAACCGTGACCGTTGTTAGGAGAAGGAAGAGTACAGCACGTTCAGCTTAAGGGAAAGCCATTATTCCCTGCTCACTAGAGACCTTTTTCTTTTTTCTTTTATTTTAAAGTTTTATTTATTTATTTGATGGATAGAGATCACAAGTAGGCAGAGAGGCAGGCAGAGAGAGAGGGAAGCAGGCTTCCTGCTGAGCAGAGAGCCCGATGCAGGGCTCGCTCCCAGGACTCCAGGATCATGACCTGAGCCGAAAGCAGAGGCTTTAACCCACAGAGCCACCCAGGCGCCCCTAGAGACCTCTCTTCTATCCCTGGGCAAAGCAGGACTCCCTGCCGCCAGAGAAGCTTCCAGACGTTGTCTAGTTTCCCCGCTTGGTCAGCAGGGGGCGGCCTCTACAAACGTCCCCTGGAGTGGGCCGTGCTCTGGAGGCTGGGGGGCCAGGAGTTTCCCTACTGGCGGGCTTCTGTCCTCTGAGGGTCTCAGATCTGCAGATAACAGATGAGGCTTCTGTCCTCAGATCTGCAGGTAGTGCTAACCGGAGAGCTGTGAGAGGCTTTCTTCCCTCACACACCTGTTCCTCATTCTTTCAGTTAGTGAACGCCGAGAGCTACCACTGAGGTCCGAGCCTGGGCCGTGCTCTGGGGACCGAAGGTGAAAAAGAACGAGCCCTGCCTCTGACGCACTCACAGCTGGTTAAGGGAGACGTGATTTATAGAGATGGAGTGAGAGACAGATGGGCACCCATCTGGCGAGTCAGAGAAGACCTTCCTGAGAAGAGGAGGGGTAACGGAGCGAGGGCAGGCATCAGGTGGACAGAGGGCTGCAGCCTCAGCAAAGACCAGAAGGTGAGGCTCCACTAGCCCCCGCCAGGGCAGGGGGAGCATGTGAGTATGGATGCCGGGAGGGCAGTGGAGAAGAGACGGTTGCAGTAGCCAGAGCTGGACGTGGTGAGAGCCTGCCTGAAGCCCCGCAGTGGGGCTGGACAGGCAGAAAGAGCCTAGAACGCAAAGCATCACTTCACTTTCCCACCTGAAGCCTGGTGCTCCTGCCCTGCCTGAAGGTGCCTGCTCACTCCCGGTGAGCGGGGTTCGGTGGGGATGGGGATCCCCGGAGTCGGTTCAGAAACAGGACAATCCTGTAGGATACCTCGAGCTTCCTCCGAGCATGAAAGGTGGGGGCGGGGAAGAAGGGGGAGCTGGCCTCTGAGCTGGGTGCTGGACCTGGGGCTCCTGAGACCCACAGGGGCTCCTCCCCAGGCCTCCATCCCAGGGTGCTTCCCGAGTCCGATGTGCTAGTCCACGCCTGCATAGATGCCAGCTGCAAGAGCAGGGCCCCAACCTGGACCCAGAGCTGGGCTCCTCCAGGGCCACCCTGCCATCTCCAGAGCACAGGCCGCTGGACACCTTGCCACAGGGTCCCCTTTTGAGCCTAGAGCCCCTCCCCAGGAAAGATCTCCAAAGTCTTGCCTGCCCAACCCTGCCCTTGAGCCACCGCCGAGTCACTTCCTAAGGCTGCCTCCGTAATGGAACTTCTTCTCCTGGGGGCCTAGCTACAGCCCCGCCAGGAGCCGAGGGCCAGGCGGGCTGTCCAAGAGGGGGTGCTGGGACGGTTCCGGCTTCCCCGATGCACCGTGCCCGGCGGTGGGAACCTCCAAGGGCAGACGCACGCGCATGCGCGCACACACCCTACACGGTCACGCTTAAACGGCGGCGGCATTTTGAACTCACACACCTGGGCCCTCACCCACATCAGTTCAAACAGGTTGGTTTGCAAAGTGCACGCATATGTGGTGAAGGCGCATACCTACACGTATTCATACCCGTATGTGCACAAAGTCACGCATGAGCCCATCTGTGCACAAGTACACACTGTGTACACGTTGCTTCCTGGGTGGGGACCCGCTAACCCTTTCGTCCCCCTGCCTTGCCCAGTCTGACCCTAGCCTGCCTCCCCGGCCTTCTCTCCCACCACCCTCACGCCTTTCCCCCCACCCCCTGCTGCTGGCACTGTGGGAATTGGCCAGACGACCTGCAGGAAACATCTGAAAATGAGCAAACTCTTCAGAAAGGGCACGGCCACTTGTGGCCTGTGATGAGCAGGGCAATAGGAAAGCCCTCCGGGCCCAAACCTCCCCTTCCGTGTGCCTCTCACACACTGCCCGGAATTCGGCCATCTGAGGCCCATTCCTGTGACTCGGGCTCCTCAGGCTTCATCACTGATGGGACGCTGGCAAAGACCCCGAGTCCAGAGCTCACACTGCGCTCAGAAATGTACGACGCAGAAAAGGAAACTTCTTTGGCTAAGGACACAGTGAATCCGTGACGGGGCCAGCAGAAAACCCAGCTCCCCCGTCACTCGTCTTTGCTCTGCTGTTCTGGTTGCTGGTTGGAGGAGTGGGCTGGCAGACAGCCGGGACCACAGGCGGGTTCTCTACTGGGGCCCAGCTGAGCCTGCCAGAGTGTGTTGACACCAGGAGCCCAGGCAGAGAGACTGGGAGGCCTGGTGCTCACAGGGCATCCTGAGGCCCTCTTCCATCAGACCCACCCCCTGCAGCGGGCAGTGGCGTTGGTGTGGGGGAGCACTCCAAACGCTTCCAGGATGGCGGGGGACTCTGTGGAGAGACCACTTCTCCCACCAGGCTGGGCCAGGCCCTGGCCGAACTGCAGCCTGGGATCTCCCTGGGGAGCAGTGAGCAGAGAGGGCCCCTCCTGAGCCCGGATGGGACTGCCCTCTGCTGTCCCCCGCTCCTGTAATCCGGTCCCCTTGCAGAGACCAGCCCCGCCTCCACTCAGACTCCTGAAGAGAGATTTCAGCAGAGGCCATAAGGGCACAAGAGAAACGTTCTCTCCCCTAGACCCTGGCCCTGCCCCCTGCCCCATGCAGGGCCACACCCCCATACCCTCCACTGAGCCCAAGCCTCACCCAGGAGGAAGCAGACCAGGGTGATGGGGAGCACAGGGTGGCCCCCTGCACGTGGGGCCTCAGCAGCCCCCCCACCGCTGAGGCAAGGGTCCCCTCCCCAGGGCCCACACTTCAGTCTCCCCCCACCCCGACTCCATCAGTGCAGCCTCCTGGCCCAGCGTCAATCATGCCCAGCGCCCAGCACCCCTCAGTTAGTGCTGCGGACTGAACCATGTTCCTCAAAAAGATATGTTGAAGACCTAACCCTGGTCCCTGTGATCGTGATCTTTGGAAGTAAGATCTTTGCAGATGTCATCCAGTTAAGACAGGTCACACTGGAGTAGGGCGGGGCCTAAGTCTGATCACTGGCATCCTTGTAAGAAGCCTACGTGGGGACACAGAGACGCAGGGAAGGGGCAGAGATTGGAGGATGAGTCTACAAGCCGAGGAACACCAAGGATTTCTGGAAGGCTCCAGAAGCCAAGAAGAGGCAAGGGACAGATTCCTTCCTAGAGCCTTCAGAGGAAGCACAGCCCTGTCAGTGCCTCAGTTTGGGACTTCTGACCTTCAGAATGGTGAGACAAAACATTTCTGTCATATGAAGCCACCCAGGGGTGATTTGTTACGGCAGCGTTGGGAGACGAAGATAGGCAGGCCCGTCTCCCCAGGCGCCTGCATTGGGCCCATCCCCGTCCTGCGCAGAACCCCGGGAGCACCCCACCAGCTGACAGTCGAGGCCCTGCCGGAAGCCCCCACCCCACCCCTTGCCACCTCCCTGCTTGGCTCAGCAGCATCCCCTCATTTGATGGGAGGGAGAGGAGAAGGGGAAGTAGAAGAGAAGTGACATTTTGAACTTGGGTGACGCGGGGAAGGGGAGGGCTGGAGGGGAAAGGTGGTCTGCAGGCAGGGGCAGGGAGAGGAGTTTTTGCCACTTAGGTTTGATTGTGTAATCCCCGGGGGTGTGCCGGTAGGACCCGGCCCCTGCTGAGTCTTCAGACCCCCATCCTGGGGATTGGTGCCATTAAGGCCCAAGGGAGGCGCTCTGATCAGAGGCAGCGGGGTGGGGGGCGGGGGGTGGCGAGGCTCCAGCTCCTCTCCCTGGCTACAGGGGCAAGTCTCCGTCCTCTTCTGGAAAGAGAGAGCATTGTGCCTGCCCCACAGAGGGAGATTATAGATGCAAATGAGGGGGAGGGGATGAAAAATGGTTCTTTGTAGAGTTCAGCTTGTGGATGAGGTACCGCTCCTTGCTGACCTTCCGTCCCCCTACCTAGCGGAGGGGAAATAGGAGGCCAGGACAGAGATGCCTGCTGGGCTGTGCATTCAACAAACAGCCCCTGCGGGGGCAGCTGTGACAAACTGGGCCATTCGTGGTGGCCGTCTCCAGGCAGGTGTCAGTCCACTTGCCCCCATGATCTCCTGAAGGACGGGGCCATCTGGCAAAGCCTGCGTTTACTCATTCAGTGAATATTGCTGAGCAGCTACTGTGTACCAGGCACCCTTCCAGGCATGGGGATGCGGCAGGAGCAAGGTGGAGCTTAAGGATGTGTGTGTGTGTGTGTGTGTGTGTCGGGGGGGGGCGGGTAGGAAAGCTAATCAGCAAACAGACAAACAAGAAAACCTTGAACTAGTGATAGCACAGCGCCGGGCATCAAAACTGGGTGATGACACAGAGAACGGCAACTGTAGATCAGAGAAGGCTTCCTGGAAGAGGCCCCATCTCTACTGAGACCTGAAGGAATCCGAGGAGCAGCCATGAGAGGATCAGGGTGAAGAATGTTCCAGGTAGACAGAGGAACAAGAGCAGAGGGCCGGGGATGCTCTCAGAATGGAACAGAATGGCTGGGGGTGAAGTATACAGCAGGTGCTCAGTCAGTGCTTATTGCCCTGGGAATCTGCATATGGTTTAGAGGCTCTGCTCCTGCTGATGGCTTCGTGCTCTGAGCCCACCTGGCCAAGGATCATAGATCCTGTGAGCCTGAGCCCTGGCAATGGCCATCCTGACCCTTTCACTCTTCTCTCCCTCCCTCCCTTCCCGCTTTCTTTTCCTTTCCCTTCCCTTTCCTTCCGTTTCCTTCCTCCCTTCCTCCCTTCCTTCTCTCACCAAATAGTACCTGAGTACCTGCTACCTCTTGGGCCTCATCCCATGCGCTGGGGATGCAAAGATGGCAGGGCTTGGTCCCAGTGTGTTCCAGTAAGGGAGACAGAACCCACGGCAGCTCCAGGAGGCTCCAGGAGAGACGTCTGCCCACATTGTGCAGAGCACAGAGAAGTGAACAGCCAGCCCTGCAGGACCCACAGGAGGCATCCCAGAGGAGGTGATCCCCGAACCTGGCCGGGGGGACTGAGCAGTCCTCCCCAGAATGGACTGAAGAGAATGGTGTTCTAGGAGGAGGGACGAGCGTGTGTCAGGATGGGTGTGTTCCGCCTGGCTGGACCAGAAAGTGGGGGTGAGAAAGGGTCCGCAGGGGCACGTGGTCGTGGAGAGGCCAGGTGGGAAGGGTTCTTGGGCTCCAACTAAGGGTCTGGATTTAATGCTGCAGATAGAGGAGACCCCTGGGACCCTTCCCTACTTGTTTTACTGTGCTGGGGTCCGATGGGGGACGCACAAATCCACCGAGCGATAGAGCCGGCTGAGGCTGCCTCAGTGCTCCAGGAGCTCGGAGGGAGGGTGCTTAGGGAGAGAACAAGGTCCAACCACAGGCCTGAAATCTTTGCCAAAGGGTGAAACAGCTCTCTCTGGGTGTCCCGTGTGTTGGGCCAGCCAGGGGCGTTCCTGTGGTTGGCAGAGAAGAAATCTAAAACCCTTGACCCTCCTATTTGTTTTTAGTTGGTCTCCACGCCCAGGTGTGGCCCCTCTCTAGCCTCTCTAGCTCTCAGGGCTCTGGGTGCACAGACACCTGGACGGTCACCTTGCCTCAGAAGTGGTCTGACCGCCCTGGACGGAAGGCTGAAGCCCCGGTCCCACCTGCCCCAAACTCCCTGTCCCTGCTATCCTAGAGAGATCCCAAGGGCTCTGCTGCCAGGGATGGGAGGGCAGGGTGAAGCTCTCTGTCACCATGGCCATGAGTGCTGACAGCCCACAGAGCCCAAGTCCCTCCCTGTCCTGTAAGGGAAGACAGCTGGCCTGAACCGCAGATGTTAAATCCCGCTAATCTGGTTCCCCTTCTTACCTGGGATGCAAGGAGGGAGCCTCTCCTGGGGCCTGGGGAGGGGGAGGGCGGTGGCTCCCAGTACCAGCATCCCATGGGTCTTTCTTCCCTGGGGTCACCCCATAATGGGCAGGGGAAGAGTGTGCATGTGAGTGTGGCAGCCTGGGGACGTCCCAAGTGGCTATGTCCCTGTGTGCATGTTCAACCTGGGAGCAGGCGGGCAAGTTTGAAGGTGCAGGTGACACAGCACAGAGACTCACCTACTGGAACATTCTTCGGGTGGGAAAGCCCCCTGTGCAGGCTGGCTCGGCCTAGGGGTCCCGATGGCTGTGCCCGAAAGACCCTCCAATCCCCCCTGGTCCCGAGAGGAAAGAAGCCTGTCCCAAAGCTGCACAGGGCACAGAGACAAGTCCCACTCACCAGCCTCCCGTTCAGCCCAGAGACCGCACCCCCTGGAGGAGAACAGCCCAGCCCCAAGCATGCCTCGTGCCAGCTCCCACCCAGGCCTCGGGAGCCACTACAGCTCAGTCCCTTCTGGTGTCAGCAAGCCCTCTGGGAGGTCTGAGGTGTCCTTGCCTGCCGGGAGTCCAGCCTCAAGCCCTCCTGCTGCAATCCCTCCCTGCGGGCCCTGGACCCCTCCCTCCGCAAGGGCGCTGGGCCCTCCTGATGGCTTCTGCACCTGGGAGAGGGTCAGCTTTCCTGAGAACCAGAGTCTCGCAGGAGTCAGGTTGCTGTGGGCTGCAGGGAGAAGGCGGCTGGAGCTCAGGTTGCCACTCACCCTGGGAGGCTCTGGGCGGTGTTACATAACAGAGCCGGCCCTCTCCAGGGGCTGGGAGCCTGGTCTCAGCACCCTTCACCAGTCCTGAAAGGCACAGTTCTGCGCTAAGTCCCTGAGATCCAGCTTTGTTCTCCCTGAGGGGCTTTGGGCGATCCTGAGCCTGTCACCCAACCCTGGGAGGTATGGACTCTTAGTACCATTTTACGAATGAACATTCTGAGGCTCAGGAAAGGATGTGATGTGGCCAGTAGAGGCAGAGTCTTAACGAACACCTTGGTCTTCAGCTCACTGGTCCTGCCGTGCTCTGACCACTGTCCGGGCTGCTTCACAGCCGGGGGTGGGGGGGCTTGCCGAGCCGAGGACCAAAATGTCTCTGCTGGATGTGGCTTAACCAACACGGGTCTTCTAGAGCTTGGTGTGTGTGCACATGCGTGCTTGTGCATGTGTGAACATGTGTGTGCACACACGTGTTTGGGGGGGGGCTGGACTCCTTCCAAGTCCAGATACTAGGTGCCTTCATCTTTGTCCCTCTTCCTTCCTGAGCCTCTCCCCCTAAGGGTACCGCCCCCCTCCCTCAAAGGGTGCTCCCCTTCCCTCTAGCCCCCTCAGGAGCCCCTCCTGTCACCTGGGCTCCTCCCCTCCATATGCAAAGAGGCCAGTAAACTCTTGAGTGTCACCTGGCGCCCCCACTTCCCGGTCCTACCCCTGGTAGTCCAGGGGGCCGGGTGCAGGATGGGAGACTACCAGTTACTTCTCTAGAGAGTAGCTCCCCAGGGCTCCTGGCCTCTGGCCGGGGAGAAAGATATCAAGAACTGCCCCAGTGGGGTGGAGGTGGGGGGCCCAGCCTTGTGGCTGCCAGTGGGACTTGGTGCCTACCCAGCAGGTGTCCTAGCTTCTTTGTTTCCCAGCTTGGTTTTCCTAAAACATTCAGTCCAGGTGTCCTGAGCATCTACAGAGTGCCAGAAGCCAGACATCTGGGCCCTTTCTGGCGCATCTGTACAGCCACTGGGCCCCTGCCACTGAGCCACTTACAGGGGCACAGATGGAAGAGCCCTGCCCAAGGTCGTATAGCTGGCACAGGAGCGCCGAGGTGAAGTGTAGGTCTTTTCTCTGCTGACGCCCCCTCCCACCGGTGCTCATGGCTTAGGGGGGGCAGTAGGTCCCTGGCTGGAGAAGCAGCCCCTTCTTTGCTGAGGTGTGGAGCCTGCCCCTTCCTCAGGGCCTTTGCACCTGCTGCTCCCACTGCCTGGAGGCTCCTCCCCATCCCACCGATGTCTGCATGACTCTGCTCTCTGATTTCCTTCAGGTCTCAGCTTAATTGTCCCCTCATCACTAGATGTCCCGTATCTAAAAGAGCACCCTGAGATTTGTCACCCTCCTCCCCTGCTTTCTTCCTTGTGGAAACTACCTATCACCTACTGACTTTGTATGGAGTCTTTCCACAGAGCCAGCCCCCCAAACCTCCTGTCCTCTGACCCCCACCAGGCATAGCATGGAATGCTCTGGAAAAGGGAAGGAGGAGCATGAGGCCAAGGCAAGGGTGCCGTGCCTGCTTCCTTCGGCACCAAGTGAGGACACCCCGGGCTCCATTTCTAACCATTTCACTGCACACATAGCTCTTCAACGATGGGATTAGCCCCCTGTTCCCTGCCCTCAAGGACTCCTAGGCCGGGACATGAGCTCCAGAAAGAAGAGGAAGCTGGGTTCCCTGAACAGCCACCTAAAAGAGGGGTGTCATCTGACCCCAGTTGGCCTTGTAAGGTCACTGCAAATGCCAGGCCATGAATCCTTAACCTGCCCACCTCTAGAACCATCTCCAGAGGGCCACGGCCTAGAGACATCCCCAGCTCTAGAGAGATCCCCATGGGGCACTTCAGCAGGTGGCTGGCCAGGAGGCCAGAGTAGCCCCCCGGGCACAGGCTCCCGTCTATGGTCGGGCTCTCTGGCCTTGGCACACAGGCAGTCAGGCTCCAGGCCATGCCAAGGGCCCACCGGATGCTCATGAGGGCCATGAATCCACCCAGAGCCTGGAAGCCAACCTGGTTCTCAGCTAGGCCCTGCCATGATCTTGAGCAAGTCACCCCCGCTCTCTGTGCCTCAGTTTCCCCCCATGTAAGACAGGGACTATAATCACCTCCTGTGGTGTGTTGCAACAAGAAGTTTGCCTGTGTGAAAATGCCCTGTAAGCCACAAAGAGAGGTAGACAAAGGTGTGGGTCACGTGGCTGGGGGGTGCCCCGCATCGTGGTAATAATAACCTTCCCTCCTCTAGGGAGGGACGGCAGGAGAGCAAGATTATGGAGCTCTTGGTGCCTGCATGAGCTGTCTCTTGCCGTATAACAAGCGATCCCAGATCCCAGCAGCCTGAAAAACCAGATATATATTACCTCGCAGTTGTTGTGGGTCAGAAGAATTGGGAGTAGCTTCACCAGATGGCTCTCCTCACAGCCTGTCTTGAGGTTACAGCTGGGACCGCCAGTGTCACCCAGGAAGGTGACCGGGGCCAGAGGGTCTGTTTCCATGATTGCTGGCTCCCAGGGCCACTGCCGGGAGAGCCCAGTGCCTTGCCGGCTGTTGGGCACAGGACCTCAGTCTTAAGCCTTGGGGTCTCTTCATGAGGCTGGCTCAGTGTTCCTAAATGTGGCAGCTGGCTTTTCCCCAGAGCTGGTCCCCAAAAAGAGAGTGAGGCAGGTCTTTTAGGACCTAGCTTTGGGTCGCATGTCATCCTTTCTGTGGATGCTAGCGGTTACAGAGGCCAGTCCTGATACGGCATGGAGTAGCAAGAGGCAGGATCATGGGGGACCATCCTGGAGACTGGTGGCCACAGTCCTCTGCCCCAGGACTTAGACAGTTACCTCTCCTCCCTCTTTTGCCAGAACCTTCCCTTCTTCCTTCTCCCTTGCTCTCTCCTTCCGTCACTGAGGCCCACCATTGGGCCTCTACGATGCCAGGTCCCCAATCCCCCCCAATGGCCCTACCCAGGGAAAACCCTCCTTGCTTCTGCCCTGAGCACCCAGGCTCTTCTGACCCAGAGTGTACATGTTACATACAACCTTCGTTGGCTCCCCAGGGTACACAGACTCCCAGGTAGGGCACTCAGCCCCATGACTGGCCTCCCCCGTCTCTCCAGCCAGAGTCAGAAGGCACTGGGGACTGCGCAAGGTGGCGTGTTGAGGAACCAAGGCAGCTGAGGTCTATTTGGACCAGTCTGCAGACACCTCGCTGTCCTAATCGTCCTTCCGTCCGATCGTTCATTCATTTGTTCCAACAGTGACTGAGTACCTACATGCTGGGCCCTGTGCCAATGCTTTGAGATGAGTATTACTATTTCTAGCTTAGGGATGAAGGAACTGAGGCTTGGGGGTAGTGTAACTTGTTCAAGGTCCCAGAGTGGGTGGGAATCGTCATGTCTGGCTCCCGATGGGGGGGTCTGAGGCTCCCCAGCGCGAACTTCAGGCAGCTGGGGATATCATGTGCCCCCAATAGGCCTCACTCTAGGGCCCTGCTCGCAGGTGCACAGCAAGCCTGCGGCTCTGTGCTGTTTTGTGAGGGGGAAGGGCTTGGCCAGGGAACCAGCTCCAGGCTCAGCCTGATGTTTTCAGTGCCCAGGAGAGGCACTTAGGGTGGGGACATTTCTTAGACACAGATACTCCGGGACTAATCCTCACACCACGCCCCTTGGCCCCATAAAAGGCCACTATGGGGCTTGAGCCTGGGGAAGGCAGAACTGTGCCCGCATAGGACCTGCCCCTGCCGATCGGCCTTGCCGAGGGCGCCCCATCCCCCCCGGCTGCCCAGGTGGGTACAGGGCAGGATGCTGGGGTTAGGAGACTGGGCACCGAGCACTAACAGGTGGCAGCACTCCTCGCCCCTCCGAGGGGAGGCTGGATCCCATGGAGGGCCGAGAGCAGGCTGTGCATAATTGATGGGATGAGGCAGCTGGGGGCGGGCAGAATGGCCTAGAGGAGGCTGTGTGAGGAGTCAGGGTAGCTGGAGGGGCTCTGCCGTGTCCTCTGTCTGTCCCAAGCTGGCCGTGGAGGGGAGGAAGGGGAGAGGAAGGAGCTTGTGTGGGGCCCGTCTCTAGCCTGCACCCAGGCCTGGCACTACCGTGGGGCGAGTTCTGCACAGAGATACTGAACCGAGGGCTCCAGTCCCAGCCCTGCCAGCTGATTGATTGTGTGACCTCGGGCAGAAGCTTCAACTTCCCTGGGCTGAGTTGTCGCGTCTCTAAAATTAGGAGGTGTAATGGGCTGATTTGGAAGTTTCCTCTGTGCTGACGCCCTCCGCTCTAAGTCAGGGGGAGGACTCGGTGACGCGCTCCCGTTCTTGCAACCTTCTCCGCCTCACCCACCGCTACCCTCGTCCCGTCCTTCAGCCATTTCCAATTTTGGGCCCTGAGTCCCCAAGCCAGAGACTGGTGACTCTGAGGAATTTTCCAGGGCCTGCCGTGGACTGATGTTCATGGTCATCTTCTCTGCTTCCTGAAGGCTTTTTTTTTTGGCTTTGGGAATTGGGCAGAGTGCCCAAGGCTGCATAGCCCGTGTGTCAAGGACAGTGTTCCATGTTTCCAGTGGGCCTGGGGGAGCCAGAAGGGTGCTGGCCCTACGCGGGGTGTCAGGCAGAGTTCCTGGAAAACGAGCCTTCATTTCTCCAGCTCTGTGCTCCCTGGACCACCCATGGAGTGAAAACGTACGGAGACCCCTGGCCCCTTGAATGGGGACCCTGGCAGAGTGCAGGGGGACTCTTCTGCCTCCTGAAGGATGGAAACCACCGCCCTAGGTGACCTGGGAAGGGGTGGGGGAGAGGCTGAGTCCCCTCTACAGGCAGAACTCGGGCTGCACGCGGGGATGGCTCAACTGTCCCCCTGTTGCAGCTGGGTCGGCAGCTGGAGCTGGGCAGCCCAAGGCTTGGGCCGGGAGCGAGGAGGGAGTTTCTAGGGCTTCTTCCTCCTCCTGCTAAACATGAAGCTTTCTTGCAAAACACGTTCTGGGCAACGAGGTCACAATTGTTTTCTCTTTCCTGAGCAACAGGGTCATCTTTTCCTCTTGGCAGCCTTGGCAGAGCCAACATTGCCAGAATGATTAAAGTAATCCTATTATGGGCCCATCGGATCTCCAGAAGGGGCCGGATTGGGTTTCCTTCCTTGTGGGGCATGAGCCCCCCAAAGGCAAAGGGTTTCTCACAGGCCATGGGGAGCTGCCTCTGCGGGGAGAGGGGAATGGGGGAAAGAGTCTCTTGGGGCCCCAATGCGGGACAAAGCCTCTTCCTCAGAAATGCACTGAGGGACGACCCCTTGGGAAAGAATTTTTTGAAAAATGATCCTGAAAACCAATATAATGATTGGTGTCAAGGGATCGATCACTGTCTTACTAGAGAGCTAGTCTTCTGAACTTACTGGTTCTTCCGAGGAGCTTTGGCTGGGGGCCTCCCATGTGCAAAGTGCTGAGCTGGGGTACCCTCCCTCCCTCGCTTTAGGAGCAATTCATGGGTTTCCCCCACGCCCAGACTTCTGAAAGTCATCTTTAGAAACCAGAGAATATAATATCCCAGCAGATAATCTGTACTTCATCGATCTTCCTTAATTCTCGAACCAACTTTGGAAAGCGGGTGGGCCCAGTCCTGTTTTACAGATGAGAAACTGAGGCCGGGAGATGGGGACCACCTACCCCCGATCCCCACTTGCCGAAAGAAAGAATACACCTGAAAATCATTGCTGAAAACACCGAGTGTGAGTTTGAGCTTTCCCGTCATTACAGACCATCCGTTTGTGACTTTATTTCTCAAAATGGACAAGCTTTGGTGTTTGTATTGGTAATGCCGCATCGTTTCTCTTGAAGGGGGGCCCGGTATGCATCAGGCCCTGCAAAACCTCCTCCAGTCCTGCCAGGGCCGCTCAGGAAGTAGGTGACAGGATGGTGGCTGTCCTTCCTTCCACCTCCTCCTGTCCTTCCTCCTGCCCCTCCCTATGCCCAGCCCGGTCTTGTTCCTACTGTCCTCAAAGTGATGGGTTGGTATGTTTCACCTGCTTTGTTCTTCTGCAGGGGTGGGTGGTAGGTTCATGGGAACCCACTGGCATAGGTATTCTTACTTCATATCAGACTTTGAAAATAAGCCTGTAATCTCTGTTGAAGGGGATTAGATTAACTCCTCTTATGAAAGGTAGACGAGACACAGGGATAGAGGTACATCAGCTCGTTCCAAGGGAACTCAAGCCTGTCAGAGATTTCGTAGATGGATGGGTGGCCCAAAAAGGCCGCGAGTGCCCAGTCGCGGCACGGATGCCAAAAAGAACCTTGGAGCCATTCGTTGAAGAAGTGATTCCATATTGGGGGTGGTGTTCGGGCAGATGCCGTGTGTTTAAGATGGGACCCTGAGAGTTTCCATTTCCCGCAGGTGCATGGAAAGGGACCAGTGGCGCATAGAGGTAAGTGAGCACAGGAGGAAAGGTCTCAGGATGGGGTTTGGGCAGAAGAGGCTTGGAAGCCGGGGTGGCCTCAGCTAGGGGACAGTATGTCAGCTCAGTGTTGCCAGATTTGGGGCAAGTGGTTGTCCCCAGGGCCACTCTCCCCTACTTTTCTCCTGGCCCTTCTCTGTCCCCATGGTGAGGCTCTTGCCTTCTGAGAGCCCGCGCCCTTACCTTGATGCTCAGGCCCTGCTCGGCCTGCTCAGCTGAATGAGGTCTGAGATACCTCCGTGGGGCTGGGCTTCTGCAGGTGGGACCCAGGAAGAAGTTTTCATGACACAGATGCTGCAGAGATAGACTGTGATGCCAGGTGGGACCCAAGAGTCCGACCTTTCCTGCACTGTCAGCTGGCCCACACCCCAGACCAGGTCAGAGTCTCTTTTCCTGGAAATGGTAGTAGGCCTCTTTTGGGATCGTGTGAGGTTTTAAGGAGATCTGCGGCCTGCAAGTGCATCTCTTGGAAGAGAGGGTGCTTTCCTTGACACACAGAGTTCAGGGTCCCCTCTCCCCCTGGGTTTCTGACTCAGTGTACTGGGAAAGGGGTCCAAAATTGGGCATTGTTAACAAATTCCCAGGTGGGCCGATGCTCCCCGGTTGGGGACCACACTTGGAGATCACGGAACTATTCGTGGGTTCTCAATGGGGAGTTAGCCAGGACATCAGTCACCAGCCCCTCAGGGCCAGAGACCAGCTCTAAGCCACTTCGGTTCCCATCAGGTGGCTGCTCGGGGCGGGCATGGGGTAGACGCTCTCCGCGTGTGGGTTGACGGGTTGAGCCGCAAGTGTAGGGAAGCCAAGCAGGCTCGTCCTTAGAGGCCTTTCCCAAATGGTGGTCTGCGGGAGCTGGTTGTCATGATAGCAGCTGGCTGCCAGCAGGCAGTTTGGGGAACGTAATCGCGGGCCTTTTTGCAATATTAGGGCAAAGAGGGCCAAGATCCTTGGTCTAGCCGCACGTGGACAAGAACGTGGACAAAATGGCTTTCAAAGCCTCCCCTTGCAGGGCCCCCCTCCTGTTTGCTGGGCTGTGGTCAGGTGCCAGCCAGCTGTAGCTTCAGAGGAGCCCACAAAGGATTTATCTTCAGTTGCATAACAGAGAGAGGAACAAAGGGAAGGGCGTGGGGGGGCGGTCAGGGTAGGGAGTCAGAAAGAGGAAGGAATCTTGGCCCTTGAGAACCACCATATGAACCTGTATTCCTCACCCAGACCCCAAGGGGCCACATTGCAAGGGCCCCCCGGGAGGGAGCTGTCCAAGGCCACACAGCCTGTGAGGCCTTGGCGGTGTCCAGATGGGAATCCCCATTTGCTGTTGCCAAAGACTGTTCGTTCCTTCATTTCAGGGCTGCCTCTTTGAGATTGTTGGACTTGGGATGTGGTGAAGAGGGGGCCCCAGGGTGGGGGAGCGGCAGGGAAGCTGGGAGAAGAAGGTCAGGGAGAATGTTTTTAACAGCTCAGAGAGGCAGGCCGGTCATCATTTGGGCTTCACTCTTCCTAGCAACCCCCTCCCCAGCTCTGCCTTCTTAATCTGGTTTTGTGTTTGGCTTCCTCTGAGCCAGACTTTGGACACCCCATCCTCACCCCTAGTTCTGGGCTGAGTTAACCCAATCAGGCAGCACTTCTCATATTCCCATGTGGTTAAGAACAAAGGTTATTTAAAATTTCAATTTCTGTGGTGCCTCCAGAGATTCTGCTCCAGTGGCTGGGGTAGGGATGCCCTAGGAATGGGCACTGAACCGGTGAACAGGGCCCCGTGATGATTCTGATGTAGGCAGCCCCCTCACTGGCCTCTTGAGACACGCAGGGCCCGTACTTTCCCCATATGGTCCAGGTTTCAGGGATTTTTGGTCCCGGCACCCCAGCTGCCTCCAGCTTTCTCCAGGAACAGTTTGTCCTGCCCTCACAGCACTGTGTACACACAGCAGAGCCACACTTGTCCCCAGTTGGCCAGGTCACCCCACAGCCAACTGGCTACACACAGCTGGGACATTCGGCCCAGTGGCCAGGCCCTGTGCTTGTTCCATGAAGACCTGGCTCAGGATCAGACAGGAGACCTGAGGGCTAGGAGGCTTTGGGCAGGCCTGAGGGCTAGGAGGCTTTGGGCAGGCCGTGCCAGCTGTCCCTGACCTCTGAAGGGAATTAGGAGGTCTGGAGCCTGTGGAAAAGGGACTCAGGCAGAGAAGCATCCCTTCTCTGTGCAGAAAAAACTGACATTGGGGTGCACCAGGCAGAGGGGACAGCGGATCCAGTTCCCTGTCTCAGATCCCTCACCTATAAAAGTAGGGAGAAGACCACGTGCTCATCAAAGAGCTTCAGGAAGTCCAGGGTCCTCCTAGGCATGAGCTCAGGTGTGAGTTGGGCCCTGGGCTTAGAGGTCAGGGAGGCTTGTCTTCAGGCTTCTCCTCTTTGTCTCCTCTTTGACCATGAGGCTCACCTGGGCCCCTGCCTTCCGCCCTGCTGTCATACATTGTTCTGTCCACCCATCCTTCGCCCATCACAAGCCTCAAAACACCTGGGAGAAGTGGCAGGGACGCGATCCCCACCCCTCCCTACCCTCCATTTTGCTGAGAAGGAAACTGATTTCTTATCCAGGAAGGGACATAAAGAGATGACTCACACATCTGGTTACAGTCAGAGCAGAATTTGCCTCTTTATCTCCTGATGGGGGTTCTGTGCCTCTGTGCTTTGGGGACTGCCCTGGCCCTGGAGGCATCAGGAAATTGACAAAATCATTTCCCCTGTGCACACCTGGAAACCTCCCGCTGGAAAAGGGCCAAGGAAATGCCTAATTCCACAGACTCGGAGGGCCCCTGGTGGCCCGCAGGGAAGCTGGTGTGACACTGAGTGTATTTGAGCAAAGAAGAGGCTCAAAGTGGGACGCCTGGGTGGCTCAGTTGGTTAAGCAGCTGCCTTCGGCTCAGGTCATGATCCTAGCGTCCTGGGATCGAGTCCCACATCGGGCTCCTTGCTTGGCAGGGAGCCTGCTTCTCTCTCTCTAACTAATAAATAAATAAAATCTTAAAAAAAAAAAAAGATTCCATAAAAAAAAAAAAAGATGCTCAAAGTTTACCAGCCTCATCCCTCTGCATCTGTGGGGGATGTCAACCCCACTTCTCCAAACTGGGATCCTCTTTTTCTTCTTATAAAAGGACAGGCCGGCCCCTTTCAGGCACGCTTGGAGGGAGTTCCTGCTCCAGACGAGAGCTTGCAGGGCATGCATGACCTTGGAGGTTCTTTACGGGTCTGTGTGCCCCTGTGGGAGGAGACCTGAGTCAGAGGGAGTGGGTTAGAATCAGGCCGCTGCGACAGGGGCCCTGAGAGGCTAAGTCTGGAGCCCTCGGGAGAAGGGGCTGCCCTGGGCGCAAGTGCGGGGAGCCTGCACCAGCATGAGGAAGGGTTTCCCTCCGAAGTTAAGAGCTGAACAAAGGCCTCCAGGGCCAGGCCTGGCACTCCCAGAGATGGAGTGCAATGAAAAGAGGTTAAGCAGACCTGACAAGCACAGTGCACACTTCCTAGTTGTGGGGACTCGGGGAACTTGGGACAAATCCCTTCGCTCTCTGAGCCTTTGTTTACTCATCTGTCAAGTGGGGATAAAAAGGGATACTTTTTTAAAAAAATATTTTATTTATTTATTTGACAGAGAGATCACAAGTAGGCAGAGAGGCAGGCGGGGGTGGGGGTGGGGAAGCAGGCTCCCTGCTGAGCAGAGAGCCCGATGCGGGGCTCGATCCCAGGACCCCAAGATCATGACCTGTGCCAAAGGCAGAGGCTTAACCCACTGAGCCACCCAGGCGCCCCAAAAAGGATGCTTTTGAGAGAAGATTCGCACTAACGTGTATAGAATGTTAAGCACAGTGCTTGGGACCTACTTGGTACTCAGTAAACGGTAGTTAGTCCCCTCTACCCCACAGCAAGTGGGAGCCCATTGCAAGTGCTCAGTAAATGTTCAGGTATAGGACAAGGGAAGACTCCAAGGGATCACGGAGATCAAAAGGTCCTTATAGAAGGTAAGACAAGCTTTGTGGGATGCTACATGTGTAACAGCTGCTCCCAGGGACAGACGCTTTGTCTGCTGTGGGTGCAATGAGCTTTCACGTTGCTCACATTAGAGAGAGTCTTATTCGGGGCAGGTGTGGGACTGCACTGCCCACAGCAGAGAAAGGCCTACCCCAGTAGCCCCTCGCCACTCCCTTTGAAGACCACATATTCTTGATGAACCCTTAATGCAAGCACACCTGCACAAAGCTCCTTCACTTCTGTTCCGTGGAGATAGACCCCCAAAACCCAACAAAGTAAGGCTCTGGACAGGCCACCCAGTCCTTGTGCAGCAATGACCACAGTCCAGTCTCTAGCTCCCATCTACCCCAGCCTAGTCTCTGTAACTCTAGCCCACCTTGCCTGAATCCTCTGTGGCTCATTCAGCAGACGCCTCCTGTTGCCTGCAGTTGGCAGGGCTGAGCGGCAGAGAGATAGACAGAGGAGGCCCTTAACACACATCTGACCTGGAGGGACTCCAGGGCAAACGGAGACCAGTACTCTGGAGACATGGCTTCATTTTTTTTCCTTTAAGATTTTATATATTTATTAGAGAGAGAGCACAAGCAGGGTGAGGGGCAGAAGGAGAAGCAGGCACCCCACTGAGCAGGGAGCCCAACATGGGGCTCAATCCAGGACTCTGGGATCATGACCTGAGCCGAAGGCAGACGTTTACTGACTGAGCTGCCCAGGCGCCCCTGGAAACGTGACTTTAAGTAGGAAATACTTGGGGACCTGAAGGGCTGGACAGCCGGGAAGAAGCCATCGCCCCTGGAGGGATCAGGGCAGCTTTCCAGAAGCGGGCATGTTGGTAGGATAGGGACATAAAATACATGAAAAAAAAATGACATTCTTGAGAGCTCGGAGGCTACAATCAAAATTAACAGCGCGTACAAGAACTTGTCCGGTCTTGCTGGAGTAAAGAGTTTTTGGAGGAAATTTATGAAGATAAAGCTAGAAAGATGAGTCAGGGCCAGCGTTTGAACGCCCTTGCATTCCGGACCAAGGCGATCCATCCATCCCACACGCTTTGATCGAGCACCTGCTGTGAGAACAGAAACAGTAATTCAGACTTCATCCTTGACAGTGACCGATCTGGATGGGAGCAGGGGAGTTGTCCAAGAACCCTGAAGGGGGTATCTGGAAAAAGCTTGATAAACCACTTCCAGGGTGAGATTGGGGAACTGTTTCTTTTAAATCATGCCAGGGCCGGTGGTTGGGGCAAGGACAGCTGTACAAGAAGAGCCCTGTAGTCCTGGGGCTGATTGGCTCATCTGCACACTCTGCCCAATGTTACAACGGCGTCAGCGCTGCTTGTCGGCCGGACACCCCACGTGTGACCCGAGCCATTGACGAGGCAAAAAACACACGTGGGATGTAAATACCACCAAGCTCAATCGTGGAAACGTCAAGGGTCAGGCAACGGACGGTGGGAAGCAGAAGTGGAGGCACAGAGCAAAGAGAAGGACAAGGATGCTGATAGTGTGCCTGCAGTGGATGGATGGATCAAGGAGGGTCCAAGGCTGCTGCTTCAATTACAAAGACGACTAACGAGAGGGAGTCAAATAGGAATATACGTAATCGTGTTGAACTGTGTGAGCAGGGGAGCCAGGCTGCAGTTTTAATGACCTCCCTCATCGTTAGCAGGACTCAAGAGGTAACACCTAAAATGTAGGACAACAGCCAGCCACAAAGACATTTCTTTGCCAGCATGGAAGTAAGGACCAGAACAAAGTGCTGAACAAGGTAAAAGGTGATTCTTTCTGGTCAGTGAAGATAAAGGAGAAATGGAAGGGAACTGACAGGAAACTCTTGTCTGTAATCCGCATGGGTCTGATTTTGATTTCAGAAAAATGAAGTGTGTAGTCAATAGAATTGGTTCTTTTTTTTTTAAAGATTGTATTTATTCATTTGACAGATAGAGATCTGTCTAGGCAAAGAGGCAGGCAGAGAGAGAGAGAGAGAGGAGGAAGCAGGCTCCCCGCAGAGCAGAGAGCCCGGACCCTGAGATCATGACCTGAGCCAAAGGCACAGGCAGAGGCAGAGGCTTTAACCCACTGAGCCACCCAGGCGCCCCAGAATTGGTTCTTCTGCCAGAGAAAGGATTGTTTGGTTATTTAAGGAAAAAAAAAAAAGTATTTATGTATTCAACTTCGGGTAAGTAAACATTAGCAAGGCGCAATTGTGTAAAAGATACCTCCTTCACTACCCGCCCCTCTCCCCCGCTCCATCCCAATTTTCCCAGTCCCCCCTGGAGACAACCAGTGTTAGCACTGTTCCATCTTCCCAGAGAGGCACTGGAAATACAACCAAATCTACATACAGTATGTACATCCTTCTTCTGCTTTCCTCCCTGCTACGATGTTGTCTAAAACCACGGACAGTAGCTTTCTACAAGGGCTGTCATTACCTTCCTTTTCCTTTTATCAATTCATCTCAGCAATGAACTTCCTCATTTCCCTTTTTTTTTTTTTTTTTAAATAGCTGAGTGATATTCACATTCGGGTGTAGCAACAAGAAATGCCAGCACGTTTCCCCACACCTGCACCAGCAGTGTGTCATCAAACTTTTGGTTTGTCATTGTCAAAGGGGAACATATGGGGTTGAAAATCTCTTCCTATGGTTAAAAGCCATTTGTATTTCTTTTTTCCTGTGAACTGATTATTCATATCTTTTGTCCATTTATGTTGATTTGTTTTCTTTCCTCACTAATTAGTGGGTATCCTTATGAGCGAAACATGTCCTTTGACTCTTAATAATAGCAAATATCTCCTGTTCGTCTTTTGATTTTGCCTGTAGGTCTTTGTCACACAACAGGCTTTGAGTTTTCGATAGGCAGATTTTCCAATCTTTTCAGTTATGTCTTCTGGGGTCCGTGTCATAACTCAGAAAGGCCTCTTGGAGAGTAACAGAAATTCTCCCATGATTTTTTGTAGGACTTTTCCTCTTTCTTCTCTCTTTATCGTTTAAATCTTTTACCAGGAATGTCTATTCGTGGGAAGTGTGAGGTGCGCATCTAACCTACTTTTTTTCCTTCCAGTGAGCTAGTGAGAGTGTATTTTGGGGAGGATGGGTATAGAGTCAGGAAGGTAGGGCAGTGAGCAGAGTGAAGAAGTTTCCCTGACAGTGGGTGTAGAAGAAACCGGAGTGACACGCACAGTCAGGAATCAATGAGATCATCCAAATGAGAGGTGAACCCAGGGAGGCCTGAACTAGGAGGGACCTAGAAATAGAAGCCACAGGACTCACTCACTGGTTCAGTGGGGAAAAGAAAAAAAAAAAAAAAACAAGATGCCTGTTCCTGCCTGGGTGATCTATTATTAGCAGAGAGAACTCTGAGTTGTCATGTTTGGCCTCAGAGGCAGGGTACAAGGATTCAGAATCAAAGACTGCAGATTCCCTGGGACATCCCCACAAGATGTTCACCAGGGTGTTGGGAAGGTGGGAGGGAGTATCCGAGATCTGCAGGAGGAAGGAGTTACACTTTCTGTTCCTTGGCTGGACAGGGTGCGCCCCACCCTGAGGGCGATGGCATTTATTTCATCTGTTGGAAGGACTGGTTCCCAACAGACTGGACCTGGAAGTCTAAAACGGGGGCCACGGGAATAATCCTCTGTTTACACAGGACTTTACTATTTTCAACGTATTGGTTGTTGGTTGGTTGGTCCTGTTTTTAAAGGTGGAGAACGGCCTCTGAAGGCAGGAATTCGCCACAGAGCGCGTACTACTACTCCCAATGGCAAAGACTTCCATTTCTGGAGCACTCACTACTGCACTGAGTTACATCCTTTAGGAACACGAGTTATGCTGCTCTTTTTCCAAGTGCTAGACACGAAGAACTGTGGAGAGTTAAGACCTCACCACCCTGGCAGTTTTCCTCCTGACCCTATTAAGTAAGAACCACAGCAGGAGGCAGAAGTGGGACTCTGACCCACCACCCAGCCCTCCAGGCCTTTCCTGCCCGAGGCCCTCCGCCCCCTCCCCGCCTCTTCGGTCCAGTCCGCGCCCCCTGCCTGGTCACTTCCCGTCCCCCCGCCCCAAGCCGCGTCGCATTCCGGTCCCGGACCTCTGCGGTCTGGTTGCCCCGACCCAGGTAAGGGGGAGTACTGGGCGGTGGAAGAGAGAGGGCGCGAACACACGCGAGCGGCAGCAGGCTAGCGCGGCGCACAGCCACGGCCCCGCCGTGACCCACGAGGCGGAGCAGCAGGCGGGGGCAGCAGCAGCCTCGTGGGCGACAGGAGGTACTGCCGCCTGCAGAACGCCGGGCCCGGCTGGGGCGGGGCCGCTGAGGAGGCGGGGCCGGGCCGTACCAAGAGCTCAGACTCGCCGGGGTGAGGCTGGCCCCGAGAGCGCGCGCGCGCGCCCGACGGCCACGCCCCCACCCCCGCGGCCGGCGCGGGCGGTGGTAGCGCCTCAGTGGTGCGGGCCTGCGTCCTGTTCAGGTGGCCACAGTGCTGCCTGGCCGCCCGGGGTGAGTGCGCGCGGTCGTGGTCGCGGGGTTGTGAGGTCAGGCGCCGGGGTCCAGGGGGCCGGGGTCCGAGACCCGACGGCTTTCGACCGCTTTGGCTGCCCGGGCCCTCACGCTAGGGCGGGCTCTCGGGCCGCGTCGCTGCCTGTCTCAACTGACGGTTGCGCGGAGAGCGGGGCTTCGACCCTGGGCTTTCCCGGGCGGCCTTTCGCCTCCAGCTGACGTCTCGCGGCGGCTTGCGCGGGGTGATTTCCGCGGCCCAGGGCGCCCGGCGGACCCCGCGGGCTCGGGCTCCAGTCGCCGCGTCGCCATCCTCCGCTAAGCCACTTTTCCTCTCCGAGGCTCAGTTTCCCTGTCTGTACAATGGGCCCCAGGAGGAGGGCAGTTATTGAGGCAACCCACGTAGGAGACGCTCGATGAATGCGCCTGCGACCCGAGGCTGACCCTGCAGCATCAGGTGGGCTCGGTTGAGGGCTCCGGGGAGCCTGCCAGCCCTGCCTCTCCTGAGAGTCGCTCTGGGTACGGGCAAGGGCATCCCGGGGGGGGGGGGGCAGTGACTCTCCCGGGCAGGTGCCTCGGTGGCCGCTGCGACTCATCTTTGCTGGGCTCCGCTGGGCAGCTGTGACACCCTTAGTTCGTGGGAGCAGTTGGGTAAGAGGTCGAGGTCTGCTGGGAGGCGAGGGGGCTGCAGGGAACTTGACCTCGACTTTTTGCTTACATTTCTCAAGACCGTTGTGTAAGCTGGTGAATGGTACTGAAGAGTTTGGGTCCAGTTCAGAGAACGTGGCTGCCCCCTTTTCTTAGACTTTTATAAAATAACAGCCTTCCTCTGAGCTCGGCCAGACTGGAGAATTGTGCTCGCGCCGAGGGAGACGGGGCTGGAGTGGGTAGTTCTTCAGGACACTTAACTTCTTGGAGCCTTCGTTTTCTCCCCAAGGAGGACAGCTAGTGACACAGCCCACTCTGCCACCCACACAGAACTGGGGTTCTGAGGCTCCAAAGAGAAGGTCTTGGTCTTGGAGGGTGACATTGAGGATGGTAGTATTCCCTACACGCCCAGCGGTTAACTAACCCTCCTGGATCCGGCATCCTTCCCGTGCAGTGCTGTAATTCCTTAGACCCTCTCTTTGGGAGACAAGACCTTGCTTAAGTACTTGGAAGTTCCGCCCCTACAGATCCCCTCTGAGCGGTGGTGGGGTTGGCTTGATCCCGAAAACAGTCCCAGAGCCCCAGTTGGTAGAGCAGCGAACCCAGAAGGGATCACTTGCTTTTCTCAGTGTCCCCCTAAGGAAGTCTTCTTTTCTCTTTGAGGGAATGGGAAGTTCTCCAGCTTCTCATGAGTTTGCTTAGCAGCTGTGATGGGAAACCGTGTCATGGGGCCGATAGCTTGATCGTTGTCTCGGTTGTCCAGAAAACAGGGCCGCATTTCAGAGAATGGAATTATTAGCTTCCCGTTGTGTTGGGGGTGTTGAAAACTGCCGGGGTGGTGGGGTCTTAACTCTCCACGATTCTTCGTGTCTAGCACTTGGAAAAAGAGCAGTTAGGTTTGAGATGCAAGGAAGCCCAGGGACATACTTCAGCACCAGAAAACAGGGTTGACCTCAGCCGACGTGAGTAAAGCAGGTGAATACTCCTGGGTGGTACGAGTTTGGAAATGGCCACAGGAGTTGTTGGCTTTGTTGGTTGCCTGACAAACCTGAAATTTTAGGACCTGCCAGTGACTCCCTTAACTCCTTGAAAATCAGGATCTGAGTTAGGTAAATCCACCTGTGTTCAGGAGAGTTTTTGGAATCAGAAGTGCTGGGCACATCGAGAACATTGATTGGCTAAACCTGTGGAACGTTTCAGGTTAATAAGAATTTAGCTCTTAAAGCAGTTCTTTTCCCCTCATGGAAGCTTCCGTAGTGTTAGGACCTTCCGTGTTTCCAGAGAGCCCAGGTGCCCCTGCAGCATCTCTGCTTCCTTATGTTTTAGGAAGGAGTGAAGCACAGGACGGGGTAGGGAGGAGGGGTCAAGGACCCTGACTTACAGCTCACGCCCTAGCACCGTGTGCCTTTTGGCAAACCGCCCCAGGCCAGTGAACCTCCGCTTAGTGCTTTGGGATTTACCTTGTATGTCAGGTTCACTTAAGAATTAAAATCAGAAAAAAAAAAAGTGAAATGGAGAAATGGCTGTTTGTATAAAAAATGTATTTTTTTTCTGTTTCGAGAAATAGTGAGTGCTCATTATTAAAAATCAAACTATTAAATACACAGTGTGGTTAGTGAGCCTCCCTCATAGCCTTACACTGAGATTAAACAAAAAAAAAAAATCACTGCTAGTGGTAGAGTATAAGTTCTGCAGATATTTTTTTCACACATAAAGACATTTATTATCTAATTTTTTTACTTAAACAGAAATGTGTTACTGTTTAATTTTACCGTAAATTTGAAACACAAAGTCGTACTGTCGTACTGTTTAAGGCTTGCTTTTAGAACTTTTTTTTTTTTAAGATTTTATTTATTCATTTGACAGAGAGACCACAAGTAGGCAGAGAGAGAGAGAGGGAAGCAGGCTCCCTGCTGAGCAGAGAGCCCTATGCGGGACTCGATCCCAGGACCCCGAGATCATGACCTGAGCCGAAGGCAGCGCAGCTTAACCCACTGAGCCACCCAGGTGCCCCTATGGCTTGCTTGTAATTACTTACCATGATATATCACTGCCTAAAGCTCTGTCTCACTTTTTTTCTACCTCATTCTTTTTAAAAATCTTGTTCTTTTTAAAAATGATGGGATAGGGACACCTGGGTGGCTCAGTTGGTTAAGCGGCTGCCTTCGGCTCAGGTCATGATCCCAGCGTCCTGGGATCGAGTCCCACATCGGGCTCCTTGCTCAGCAGGGAACCTGCTTCTCCCTCTGCCTCTGCCTGCCGCTCTGTCTGCCTGTGCTCGCGCTCTCTCTCTCTCTTTAAAAAAAAAAAAAAAGATGGGATATTCGAGTCACTGGTATTGTGGACAAAAATGTGGGTTTTTTTGCAGTTTTGATCTTATGAATTCTGTGACAGTGAGTAGCCTCTGTTCTTTATCTTTGTATGATTGGGCAAATATTTTTGCTTGATGAATTCCTAGAAGAGCTGGATCGACGTTCATGAACTTTTCAGTGTGCTCATTTAGCAGATACTGAGTACTACATGCGAGGGACTATTTAGGTGTTGGAGTTTTAGAAACACACATCCTCCGTCGGTCTAATCTCTTACTGGGGGCAAACAACGCACATGGTTGTCAAATGATAAAATGTGATTTGAGACTTAACTTTTGGTGACATATCAGATTCATTTAAAAATTAAAATCTGCAAAAAAGTGAAATGGAGAAGTGACTTTATATAATAAGAATGTATTTTTTTCTGTTTACAGAAAAACAAAATGCTCATTATTAAAAAAAAAAAAAAGACAGTTACAGGAATATGTCGTGTAGACAGTGAATGTCCTTCGGAGCCTTCCACTAAGACATTTTCTTGACTGAGAAAAATAATACAAAGGGGTGCGTGTGTGTATGTAGAAATGGTGTGACTTTCGATGCCAGCGGGTACTAAACTCCCCTCCAGAAACATTCCCTTGTTACGTTCCCACCAGCAGAGACTCACGTTTTTAAAGTCAGAATTCTCGGGTGCATTGTGAAGACGAGCTGCTAATGGCAGAGATGCTTTTATATTAGGGAAATTTATGCTAGACTCTGTACCAAGTTTTGTATTATGTGTGCGCGCGTGTGTGCAGGCACACGCACAGCATTGCCCGTGAGTGTTTTAATTCCTCTGATGACCCCAAAAGGCTTGTGTTTTCAATCCCTCTTCACAAAGTTGGCCGTCATTTGCTCAAGGCTAAGGGTGAAGCTGAGGCCTCACCCAGGACTGTCTGCTTCCAGAGCTCTCACTTTCCTTTTGTGCTGTGTTACCTCATTTTCTGACCGTAGAGGAGTGTCTTTTTATCTTGATAGAAAGGAAATCTCCTAATACATATAATTACTTAACAATAGGATTATTCCTCCTCGATTCTAATACCAGAGCACCAATAAGTATGTCTGTCTCTTTTAATTACAAAAACTTTTGGTGGGGGGGGTGTGCCCTGGGGTGGTTCATTCCTTAAGCCTCAGACTCTTGATCTCAGCTCAGGTCTTGATCTCAAGGTCGTGAGTTTGGACCTGCTTTGGGCTCCGCACTGGGTGTGGAGCTTGCTTAAAACCCTCTCTGTTTCTCCCTCTCCCCCACCCCCCACATCCCCTTCATGCTTTCTATCTCAAAGAAAAGGGGATGGTTACCATAAAAGGCCATATATAAAGATTGTCCTCGGATGCAGGGAGGCTAACTGGGAGGGGGTGGGAGGAGAGTATGTTCTACTGGCTTAGGTGCCCCTTAGTATGTCTGTTTGTAGGTCCCGCTGTCCATTTCACTCTAGTGGAAGAACCACGAATGAAATGAGTATCTTGTGGAGAGATAAGTAATGCCAGTTCTCTAGTATTATTATATAAGCTACAGAACAAAGCTGCCTTTTCTGTGCAGTCTGTTGCCTGGCATTGGATAGAAATTTAGACTCACCTGGAGGGTGGGGTGAGGCTCCTGGGTGAGAGGTAGCTTACCTGCTTATACAGGCGTTGGCCCATGCCGGGCCTTCTGTCTTCAGCCATGAAATGGGGAAAAGAATCCTGCTTCACCTGCCTCCTGGAACAGTTGAAAAGCTGTTTCTTTTTCTGCCAGCCAATTCTCGCCATTCTTGGCAGTGTTTCCGTCCCTGTGGAATGACACTTCAGAAGCACACATCTCTGACCCTCAGGGTCTAGGTGTCTATGTTTAGGGCCTGATTCAGGCCCTCAACACCTGGGACGTGGCGGGGAGCAAACATAAGCAGTTGGGGCAGGGCGTGTGGGGCTCATTCTTGAGATAATGCATGTGAAGTGCTTGTCCTTGGTGCTGAGCCCACAGCGCGCCGGGGAGCACTCAGGTTGGGCCTCTCCTGGGGGGTCACACAGGCACCGCGGAAAAAGTAACATTTGACCAGGGCCTTGGAGGGTAGGTAGGAGTTCACTGAGCCCACCAGGGCGCACCTCCCCGGGTGGGGGTGTGTGTAGAGTGTAGGCTGCATGAGGCTAGGAAGCAGTCGGGGTCTTGGGAACCACGCTAAGCGAGAAGAAGGCAATGTATTTGCGAGAGAGAGAGAGAGAACATGAGCAGGAGAGGGAGAGAATCTTCAGCAGTGTCCACATTCAATGCAGGGCTCCATCCCACCACCCTGGGATCACAACCTGAGCCAAAGTCAAGAGTCAGATGCTTTACCGACTGAACACTCCGACGAAAAGGCTTTGAAATGGGTCGGTGATGTGGCTAGCACGGAGCAGCACGTTCTCATGTTGGGTTTTCAGACTCTTCTACGGTCAGTATCCTCCTTTCTGGGTGAATTCATCATTTGGGAATCCCACTCCGCTTCAGTCTGTATCCTACTGTTCCCGGTGTTCTACGTCCTCAAAGTGTTTTTCCTTCCCCTAGCCCCCCTCCCAGGTGCAGTATTTACCTTAGTTGTGTTGGGAACCGGTCAGGATGTGCGTGCGTGTGCGTGTGCTGTGAAGGTGGTGGAGGAGTCCCATGGGGCAGACCATGGCTCTCTGAAGGCTGGTCTGTCGGTTGGGTCCACTAGAGCCAAATTCATCGGCCTGTTACAACTGATGCCGGTCGGGGTGGCAAGTCGGCTAGCACCAGAGTTGGTTGTGAACAAGGCGCGTGGCGGGCCCAGTCCTTCTTCTGGGTGTCTTGTGGAGAAAACTGCTGGCATGGGGTCTTGTTTCACTTATATGGCAGGGGGAAATCTCCTTTAATTGGGGTGCTGGAAGGGGGGAGGCATTCTGATCTTTGCATAGCATCTGTACACAGCTGAGAGAATCAGACATGTGCCTCCCAGAAACGAATCCGTTTCCAAGCCAAACTGGGCCAGAATGATGGGCCAGATGGTGGTATCATCAGCCACGGATTGCTCCTCCGAGAACCGGATTCTTTAAGAGACCCTATGGCAGGAAAACAGAATGGAAAAAGGTTTTTTTGGTTTATCTGGTTGTCCTCCCCGGAAAGATGGACTCTGTGGGGTGTGCCCTCTGATGTGGGACTTAGGTAGTTTGCTTCAGGGTGAAATTTATGAATTATGTTTAGTCACTTTTTTATCTCCTCTTTTTTTATCTTCGGTGCCTTTTCCTGTGACCCCTCCAGCCCCCACCCAAGCTCTGCCTTCCCCATGACCTGTTCCTTCGGGTGCTCACGTAACAGCACTGTGACCTTGTGATACTTTGATCCTCGCTAGCACACATCAGCAGTCACTGGGTAGGCTGGGTCTGTACAAAGGTTTGAGGGCTGGGTAGGAACACATGAACTGTGCTCACCCCTGAATTCAGAGGCGTTGACACTATTCATAGGTCACCTGGGTCGGTTTTCAGCACTGCAAACAGGGTTAGTGGTTCTTGAGTACACAGAAGACCGTACCAGCCAATTGTGCCCAGCTTCTCCTAGGGGTGCGGTGTAGATTGGGACACATCTCAGGCATCAGCAGGCTTTCCCATCAGGAATGTGCCTTCCAGCGAAGAAGAGCGCTTGCTGGTCTCAGTTAGGGGTATCAGAACCTCTGATACCAAACAGTGTCGCTCTAAAATGACTCTAAACCAGTCGTTTAGCATGGCGACAGAGATGGAAAGGCCCATCCCTCACTGGCCCCCCCTACCAGGAGGTCTCTTTCTCCCTGTTAGTGACCTCGCTGTCTTCCTGGTACCTGAATGCTCTAAAGACAAAAGACCTGTTGGCCTCTGCCTTCCTCTGCATTCTGGGTTTCCACCACCAGGCAGTCCTGTCCGTTTTTAGTCTTCGGTGCACTCTCTTTCTCCCCGGCTGTGGTCTTACTGCAGCCCCTTCATTTCCTGCCACGCTCGCCCCTAATTGGCTTCCCGCTCCTCCCCACTGCTTCTCAGGGTCCATCCACGCTGGATTGATCTCTAAGCCCTGCTCGCATCAGCCCTCCATTGCTCAAAGATTTACGGTCGCTCTCGCTGTCGAATCGTTTGCTGTCTTTCCCTTCCTCCACCATCTGCCCCCCACAAAGGATACGGAAGTGGCTCGTAATAGAAGGAGCCTAATCCTCCCTCTCCCTAATGGCAGTGTGGTTGGAACAGAATGTGAATTCAGTGGGAACAGGGAACCTCCCCATCACTGCCACGAGAGTAAGCCAGTGTGTGGTACGGAGCCAGGCGGAAGGTGGGCTCTCACTGAGTACTAACTGGCTGACCAGGGGAGCGAGTGGGCAAATGAGTGGTCATGACTTCTCTCTCTGTAGTCTCTTGCTTCCTCCTGCATCTGGACTGAGCCCAGATACCCATGTTGGGGCTGATCTGTGCTGTTTAGGATTATTCTGAGTGCGGTATGAACCTTTGGGACGATTTTAACTTCGCATCTCGGTGTGACAGTTGAAATGTCTCAAGTTCCTTCTGCAGTTACTAGTTGATTCAGTAATTCAGTAATGAATCACTTTATAATTGAGGAAGAGGAGGAACTTGGGTACCTCCCCCATAGTATTCTAAGTCTCTCTAGATATTTCTAGATTGTTATTTGGAGGCCAGAAACATGAATCAGTGTGTTTATTTTTAAAATGCTACTGCAGGGGCGCCTGGGTGGCTCAGTGGGTTAAAGCCGCTGCCTTCGGCTCCAGTCATGATCCCAGGGTCATGGGATCGAGCCCCACATCGGGCTCTCTGCTCTGCGGACAGCCTGCTTCCTCCTCTCTCTCTCTGCCTCTCTGCCTACTTGTGATCTCTGTCTATCAAATAAATAAATAAAATCTTAAAAAAAAAATAAAAATAAAATGCTACTGCAATAAATAAAAGGGTTCTAGTGTAACCTTCGAGTGTCTGTTGTGTGTCAGGCCCCGTGCTGGGTATTTTATGTCTCGTGTAATCATCAGAACGCCATGAGGATGGTCAGTGAGGGGCCTGAGGCTGAGTGGTACTGTGCCTGGGGTCCCAGTGTGTGGAGGCAGCGTATCTGGGGTTTAAACTGAGGTCTGTCTACCTGCAAGACCCATGTTCTTTCATGGCTTACCTGGGTTTTAAGTCCGTTGAATTCCAAGGCCAACACTCTACTCAGCCAACCCCCAAAGGAAATAACTAAAAGCTGAGAGCCTAGTACTTGAGAGGACCCTGGGAGGCAGGTAATCATATGAAAAGGCAGTTAGGGAAGCTGTTGGATTAAGCACAAAACTCAGCTCAGAGCTTCCTAGAGGGCAAGCCGAAGAAGGAGGGGATTGAACAGCCAGCATTATTGGGAAAAGGAAGCAGGTCAGTTTAGCAAGAGAAGCACTTTTCTCTGGGCCTTTCCCCGGGGCTTGTAGAACAAGGCAGTGGCCAGTAGTTTCCATACCCAGCAGGCATGTGCAGCCCACTGTGAGTAGCAGGCCCTCTTAGAGGTGCTGGGACTGTGCTTGTGTGTGGATAGGCCCGACAGGATGATGGTGGCTCAGGCCCCTGGTGGAGGGAATGTTCCATAGAACAGAGGAGCATGGCCCACAGGGAGCCCTCCCTGGGACCTGCTCTGGTGAGGATAAGGAACTTGGGTCTCCATTATAATACAGCACAGGCAGACCTTTGGGGGTTGGGAGCAAGAGGAAACTCGGTGGGCTGTATTCCGGCAGGAAGGGAGGAAAGCAGGAGACTCTAGGGGAGTGGGTGGGGAGAGTCCCTTTGCCAAGTGGGAGGCAGGCAGGCCAAAGTGAGGTGGTGAGGCTCTTAGCACACCCCCCTCCCTGCAGTGTCCTGCCGTTGTGCTAGGAAAGTCAAAAGGCCTGGCTTGGCTTCTTGCCCCTTCATGAGTGACCACAGTGGAGCCAGGACATGTCAGAGGCAGTGCTGATCCCATCCCAGTGCTCCCAGCTGCGGGGCCAGCAGGCTCTACCCCCCAGTGTGGACTTAGGCCAGGCCTCCTGGCACTGGGGGCTCGGAGACAGGAGGCGGCTCCCGCCCAACACCGGCCTCTGCTGTGTCTCCGGGGGTGCTTTCGTTCTGCGCGGCGCCGTCTCCTGATGGTACCGCCGGGATGTTAACTGCGAAACACACCCCAGGTCATTCAGCAAAGCAACTTTTAGCTATAATTTTGCCCTGTTCCGATAAGGTTTATGCAGGGCAAAGAGTTGGAGGAGAGGGTGGCTCTGATGCCCGCTGGTCTGGGTTCAAATCCTGACGCGACCGCTTGCTTATCCCTGCCTTTGGTCAAGGTACCTAACCTCTGCGGTAATTAGAGCTCCTGTACCTCAGAGGGTCGTTGAAAGGACGAAACGAAATGGGAGAACATTCTAGTACAGGTGCTTAATGCCTGTTGGTTGTAACTGCGATTGGTATTTATTTAGCTATAAATAGACGAGGCAAATGGAAAGTGATGGTGGTGGGGACCCAGGGTTGAGGATGGTGTGTGGCTGCCAGTGGTGCCTGAGTTTGTCCAGAGAAAAGGGGAGGACAGACCAGGAAGGGGGAGTGACTGCCGGTGGGCATGAGGTTTTCTTTGAGGGGCGGATGGAAATGTTCATGAATTAGATGGCAGTGGGGACGGCTCACTGTTGTGCGATCGGGGGAGTATATTGAGGACTGCTGAGTTGCACATTCTAAAATGATGAATTTTATGGTACGTCAAGTAGATCTCCATTTTTAAAAATCCAGTTAATCGGCCACAGTCCTTGGGGTGCCTGGGTGACTCCGTTGGTTAAGTGTCCAACTTTTGGTTTCAGCTCAGGTTGTGATCTCAGGGTCCTGGGATTGGGTCCTGAGTCAGGCTCTGCGCTAGATGGGGCATCGGCTTGGGATTCTTTCCCTCTGCCCCTACCCCTGCTCGCACCCTCTGTCCCTCTCAAACAAATAAATCTTAAAAAAAAAAAAAATAGGCCATGAGTCCTTGAGCAGCTTGACTCCCGCCGGTCCTGCCCCCGGCTGCCCGTCACCTCGGGCAGGTTGTGCACACCAGAGGCAGATGGGTGCCGCTTGTCTCTGAGCTTCCCCAAATTTTTAGCCTTCTTGAGAGGGAGCAACGTGTGTCCCTTCTGGCCTGAAGCACCGAAGAGTGGGGGCTGGTCCGTCTCACAGTCTTCGTCCTATCCCAGCCACCTGGACTTCTTACACTGAGGTCATGAAGTCACATGGAAAGAGCTGCTTGTGCTACTGAGTCCCCTTTGGTGGGGCAAGAGCTGGGCAGAGTCACCTGGCCTTCACCGGACACTGTGTCACATGAGGCGGTGAGCTCCTCCCCGGGGTGTATGTGGGCGTCCGAGGAAGACACCTTGCCCCAGTGCGGTGGCCTAGAAAGCTGTCCTCCTTCCCTTCCCTGGGGGGGCTGTGTGATGCGGGGCACCTCTCTCCCAGCAGGAAGCCGCAGCAGGTGCAGTGGGAGCCGTGGCTTTCAGGACCCCTGCAGGAGAGGCTGGCAGTGGCTCAGGCCGCAGCAGCTGTCCTGGCAACATCTGGCAGGGGGCAGATTCAACTGCCAGGCTCGGGAGCACTTTGTGTGACCCGGTGTCCCGGGTGACAGCACGGGGCAAGGTCAGCCCGGCCGCAGAGGAATGTTTTCCTGCCCTCAAAGAAAGGGTGGTTGGGGCAGTAAGGAAGTGTTACGAGCTAATGCTTTAGTGCTGGCAGACAGTCCTGTAAATGGTCTGATCACCGTGGGTGCTTATAGACAGCACGGGATGGTCCTCTACCATTTGGTTATTACGGACTTGCTCATGTTGTTGTGAGTCTTTAATAAGCCAGCCTCCCAAACCTTGTGGCGTACAAGCTTGGTGCGAGTCCGTAGGCACAGATCACGGAAGTGACCTCAGTACCCATTTGATCTGATGCGCCGCATGGCTGAAGGTCAAGGTGAAGCACGGGTGGGGCTGGGGGTTCCACACAGTGCCCTCTGAGGCCTCAGCCCGACGGCAGTCTCGCCTGATCTCTGGACGGTGTTGGCCTCTTGGGAAGGGGATGCCCACGTCGCCTTCACAGTCTGCCATCAGAACCCTGGCTTCCTGTCCACTCATAGACAGGATGGTGGGTTGTGAAGCCACTTGGTGGATGGCAAGAAGGGCTCCTGCCTGAGACCTGCTCTGAATGTGGAGCTGTTGCCCAGAACAGCCTTCCGTGGCTGCCTGGTCCTCGCTGCCCTGATGCACTCAGCCTACTGCTGGCCAAACCTAGAGTGACCCAGCATGGAAACTAACTGGGACCACTGTGAGCCAGGACTCGGGCCCACCCTGGGATCGTGACTGAGCTGAAGGCAGACATGTCACCAGCTGAGCCACCAGGGCACCCCTAAGTCATAACTCTTTTTTTTTTTTTTTTAAGATTTTATTTATTTAGTTGACAGAGATCACAAGTAGGCAGAGAGGCAGACAGAGAGGGGGAAGCAGGCTCCCTGCCGAGCAGAGAGCCTGATGTGGGGCTCGATCCCAGGACCCTGGGATCATGACCTGAGCCGAAGGCAGAGGCTTTAACCCACTGAGCCACCCAGGTGCCCCCTAAGTTGTAACTCTTGTTCCTAAGTTGTTCTTGATCAGGCAGACAAGGAGATGGGGAAGGAAGGATCTTCAAGGCAGGTGCTGCTTCCTGCCGTCACCGAGCATGCTTAGGAAGGAGCAGGGACAGGTTTTATGAAGGAAGGGGCACGTGAGTTCATCCTTGAAGACACAGCTTTGGTGGCTACCGTAGAAAAGGGAAGAACATTCTTAGGAGGAAGAGCAGTGAAGCAAAAAGAGGCAGCAGTGTGTAAGATGTGTCTAGGGAAGCTGATGGGAAGGCCTCGCAGGGAGGATGCCGTGGGGTTATTTTTTTTCAACTTTTTTTTTTTTTTTAAAGATTTTATGTATTTATTTGACAGACAGAAACACAAGCAGGCAGAGAGGCAGGCAGAGAGAGGGGGGGAAGCAGGCTCCCTGCAGAGCAGAGAGCCCCATGCGGGGCTCGATCCCAAGCCCCTGGGATCATGACCTGAGCCGAAGGCAGCAGCTTTAACCCACTGAGCCACCCAGGCGCCCCTCAACTTTTTATTTTTAACCTATTTTTTACATACAGAGAAGTTGCCAAAATGGTACAAACCGAGTCTCCTTTTATTTTTCACCTGGTTTCCCTTGGTGTTAATATCTTTTAAAATTATAATACAGTTACCAAGAACAGGAAACAAGAACACCGGTATGGTATTATTAACTATAAACCAGGGATGGGCAAACTTTTAATTTTTTTCTTTCTCTTTCTTTAAAAATTTTACTTATTTATTTGAGGGAGAAAGTGAGTGATAAAGGAGCAGGGACAGGGACAGAAGCAGACTCCCTGCTCCACAGGCAGCCCAAGGTGGGACTCCATCCCGGGACTCCGGGATCATGACCTGAGCCACACAGGTGCCCCTGGGCAAACTTTTTCTGAAAAGAGCCAGAAAGTAAATACTTCAGGTTTCATGTGTTGTAAGATGACTCTCACAACTTCCCGACTCTGGTGTTTTAGCAAGCAAGCAGGCGTAGGTCATCTCTAAACAAGTGTGACTGTATTCTCCCATCCAAGTACTAACCAGGCCCGACCCCGCTTAGCTTCCGAGATCAGACGAGATCAGGTGTGTTCAGGGTGGTATGGCCGTAGATGTGTGATTGTATCCTTTAAACTTTGTATAAAGGATTGTATCCTTGAAAACTTTATTTTCAAAAGTAGTCAGCAGCCTGGGTCAGTGCTTGACCATAATTTGCAAACCCCTGAACTAAACATCCCTTATTAGAATTTTACTAGTTGTTTTTCCACTAAAGCCTTCCTTCTGTCCTAGGGTCCTGTCCAAGATCCTGCCTTGCACCTAGTTGTCATAACTCCTTAGTCTCTTCCCATCCGTGACAGTCCCTTTACCTGTCCTCACCTTGGTATCTTATAGAATGCACCCCAGTTGGGCTTTGGCCAATGTTTTCTCATGTTTGGAGGGAGGTTATGCATCTGTGGCAAGAAAACCACCAAGATGGTGCCATGTCCTTCTGAGTACATTGTCTCAAGCGGTTTGTTACTAGTGACGTCTACAGAGATCTCTTGGCTGGTCTGGTGTCTACAGGGTTTCTCCTCTGCAAAGCTACTGTTTTCCTCTTTGTCGTTAATAAGTATCTTGGGAGAGAGAACCTTGAGACTGTGCAAATCCTGTTTCTCCCCAGACTTTTGCCCACTAATTTTAGCCCATCTGCTGGGAGGCCTCATCCACAATAATTCTTACTGGGGATCTAATGGCAATTCCGTATTTCCCTCTTTCCTCCTACATTTATTAGTTGGAGTTCTGTGAGGAAGAGCTGTGCCTTCTCTGCCGTTGCTGTATTTATTCAATTATATCACTAGGGAGTCATGGATATTTATTTATTCTGCTGTTCGAGACCCAGTACTCTGCTAGCTGGCGGTGAACATTCCAAAGAGGAAAAATTGAGAGAATAGTGCTATTTGCAATAGCATCAGAAAGAGTCAGATACTTGGGAATAAATTTAAGCAAGGAGGTTGAAGACTTTTCTGCTGGAAACTACAAAACATTGCTGGAAGAAAATAAAAAAGAAATAAATGGAAAGACAGCCTGTGTTCATGGACACGCCAAGAGCCATAATTCATTAAAATGGCATTACCCCCTCAAAACAGAATATAGATTCAGTGCAATGTCTGACAAAATGCCCATGGCTTTTTATGCAGAAACAGAAAAGCTGATCCTAAAATTCCTGTGGAATCTCAAGGAACTTCAGATAGCCAGTCTTGAGAATAAAGAACGAAATGGGAAGACTTATACTTCCCGATTTCAAAACCCACCAGAAAACACTAGTAATTAAGGCAGTGTGGTGCTATTATAAGGATAGACCTATTGGTCAATGGAATAGAATTGAAATCCAGATCCTGATTCATTCATATATGGTTAAGTGATTTTTGACAAGAGTACCAGGGTCATTTGATAAAGGGAACTAGTCTTTTCAACAAATGGTGCTGGGACAACTAGATATCCACACACAGCAAGAATGAAGCTGGACCCCTTACCGTACTTTATACCATATACCAACATCAACTCAAGGTGGATCAAAGACCTAAACAAATGTCTGAGATAAACCTATACAATTCTTAAGGATTTTTTTTTTAAGATTTTATTTATTTATTTGACAGACAGAGATCACAAGTAGGCAGAGAGGCAGGCAGAGAGAGAGGAGGAAGCAGGCCCCATGCAGAGCAGAGAGCCTGATGCGGGGCCCGATCCCAGGACTCTGGGACCATGACCTGAGCTGAAGGCAGAGGCTTTGACCCACTGAGCCACCCAGGCGCCCCTAAACCTATAAAATTCTTAAGAGAAAACATAGAGGTTAATCTTTTTTTTTTCATAGAGGTTAATCTTAATGACCTTGGACTTGGCAGTGGTTTCTCAGATATGACACCAGAATCATATGCAACAAAAGAAAAGGCGGATAAATTGGGCTGTTTTGCACTGAACGTGTGCCCCTACTATTCATCTGTTGAAAGCTTAACCTTTAATGTGATGGTATTGAGGTGGGGCTTTGGGGAGGTGAATAGGTTATAAGGGTGGAACCCTCATGAATGGGATTAGTGCCCTTATAAGAAGTGACGGGAAAGTGGGGTGCCTGGGTGGCTCAGTCGGTTAAGCAGCTGACTCTTGATTATGGCTCAAGTGATGATCTCAGGGTCCTGGGATTGAGCCCCACATCAGGCTCCTGCTCAAATCTGCTTGAGGATCCTCTCTCTCCCTCTGCCCTTCCACCCCATCTCCCCTAAAAATAAATAAATCTTTTTTTTTTTTTTTTAAGTGACAAGAGGGCTTGCTTTCTCTTTCTGTTTTCTGTCATGTGTGAATATGAGAAAGCAGCTCTCTACAAGCTGGGCAGCAAACTCTCCCCACACACTGGCTCTCCTGGTGCCTACAGAACTGTGAGAAATAAATGCTCCTTCTTTGAGCTGCCTAGTCTAGGATCTTTGTTATAGCAGCCTGAGCTAAGACATGGACTTCATAAAAATTAAAAACTTTGATGCATCAAAGGACCCTATCAAGAAAGTAAAAGGACAACTCACATAATGGGGAGAAGTATTTGCAAATTATATATCTGATAAAGTTCAAGTATCCAGCAGACGTAAAGAACAGTCAGAACTCAACAACAACGAGAAAACAACCCAACTGAAAAATGAGCAGAGGACCTGTATAGATATTTTTCCAAAGAAGATACACAAATGGCCACAAGCACATGAACAGATTCAGCATCATTTGTGATTCTCAACATCTTTGGTCATTAGGGAAAGGCAGATCTAAAGCCCAGTGAGATACTGCATCACACCCACTAGAATGACTACTTAGAACAAAAACTAAATCAGAAAGTGACTGATGTTGGTGGGAACATGGAGAGATTGGAACTCTCGTATGTTACTGATGGGAATGCAAAGTGGTGCATCCGCCGGGGAAGACAGCATGGCAGTTCCTCTGCGCGTTAAGCTTAGCATGACCATATGGCCCAGCAATTCCACATCCAATTATAAACCCAGAGAACTGAGCACAGACACTCAGACCAATGCTTGTACATGAATGTAGCAGCATTATTTGTGATAGCCAAAAAGTGAAAACAACCCAAATTCCATCGTCTAATGAATTAATAAGTAAACTGTGGTAGATCTGTACCTCGGAGTAGTATTCAGTCATAAACAGGAACAAATGGCTGACACTTGCTACGGTATGGTGAACGTTGAGCACATGATGCTCAGTGAAAGAAGCTGGTCACAAAGGACCTGCTGATAGGAGGATTCCGTTCATATGAAACGTTTGTAATAAGCAAATTCACAGAGACAGATTAGAGGCTGCCAGGGGCTGAGCAATGGGGATTGTTTGCTTCCTGGGTACTGAGTTTCCTCTGGGGTGGTGAAAAACTTCCATAGTGATGGCTGGTACATTAGCTTGAATGTGCCCAATTCCACTGTGCTGTACACTTTAAGATGCCAAATTGTAGGTTATGTGTATTTTGTCACAATTAAAAAAAAATAACCTTAGAGATGAATCACAAACCCACTCTCCCAATCCAAGAACATTATTTATTTGGGCGCTTAAATTAGCAATGGCTAATTGCTTTAACCATCGGGACCTCCTTTGGGATGTCTCCTGGTTCAAGCCCCATGTTTCCTTGAGCTTTTCCTTAATTTATGGCACTTTGAGATGTTCCGGGCTCATTTTTTTCCCCACACAGCAGCCCTGGAACCAGCTAGTTCTTTAAGAAGTCCTCGTTCCTTTTATTGGAGAATGGTCTTTAGAAACCAAAATGTGGGTGCTTGGGAACAGTGCTGATTTTCCCTCTGATCTGTCCCAGAGAATAGGAATGGGAGGGACAGTAATCCAACGTTCTTTGCCTGTCTGCCGTTTCCCCCTATTAGAGTTCTCCGTGGTGGTGATACTCCACTTTAGGAAGGAAAGTGGCCATGGGAAGTTGAGATTTGCCCAAAGTCCTAGAACCATTAAGTGGCAGGGCAGTTTTGAACTGGCTTCCCCACCTCCCCCCCACCACCCAAAGCTATGAGCCCACTTTCCCTTTAGGCCCTTCCGGACACTCTTCCCGCCAACCTTTCTGTGACCTGCCATTTTGTGCCTCCCTCTGCCAAGAAGCCCTCCCTAGCCACTTAGACTCACAGCAGCCTCACCCAGCTGTGAACTGGTGGTGGCCATCTGTACCGTTCGTTCTGGCAAGGAAGTAGCTGCCATGTGTCTCTCTTCGCAGGAAGGGCAGAGAGCATTCCCTGACTTAGTCTGTCTTTGCTTGTCCAGTGGGCTCGGTGCTGGGCACATAGCATACTTGATGGCTGTGGGAGAGCCGCTCTTTAGTACGAGTGCCCATCTCGTTGGCCAAGCCTCAGTGAGGGGAAATGATTTACCAAGATGGCGGGAAAGCCAATACCCAAATTTGGTTCCCCACAAGTCCCACACCCTTTTCATTACGTCCCTAGCCCATTTGGCTTCTGATACCGTTTTATAATCCAGTGGACTAGAGAGAAACCAGAGCAAAGGCTGGGGCTGTTTTGCTCCCCTCAATGTTACAGTCTCTTCTCTGTGGAACCACTTCTAGCCAGAACCATCATGATTTTAGTAGAAGCTCAAGTATTACTTTTGGAAAGTAACCTTGATTTCCTTTGCTGTGGCAGAAATATTGAAATATAGAAATACAGAAATAGAATCTAGAAATTCCAGAATCAGTAGATGATGCAAAAGGAGTTTTTATTCCCTTTCTTTAGGGGATCCTGGAATGGGGGCATTTGAAATTTTGATGTAATACTATGATTATAGAGGAATACTTAAAAGGGAGGTAGGTTTTTGTTTCGTTTTGTCTTCTTGTCTTCTTCACGCCAGAAAACAGGTGAGGTGGGATAAAGGTGCCATCAGTTTCCATTCTGGCATGTGGAAGTTTGCAAAAACTGAGCTAACCTTGTCTACAGATGGTAGAAAAATTGGGCCAGAGGGGCACTGGGCTTGGCAGGAGCTCTGAGGCCGAAAGAGCTGTTGCAGTACCTTTTAGAGTGACTGAAGGCCTTCTGGGTTCTTCTGTGTCTGCCCTTCGCTAGGCATTGTCTTCTGTCCCCCTCACAGTAGCCTCTAGGGCCTTTGTCCCCTCCCTGCCCTCTGCCCCTTTAGTTAGAGGGACTTGTACTGCACCAGCTGTAAGGTGACTGGGCCTGGACACAAGTTAAGGCTTTCTTGTTGGAAGGCAAGATGAGCTGATCAAGGACAGCTGAGAGACATTGCGTGGGAACTCACTCTGCTCCTCTTAGCCCCAGGGAAGGGAAGGGAAGGAGGGGAGCGGGTCCCTCCAGTTCCAGCTCAGCTGGCAAATCTCTGGGCAAGCCTTCTGGTAGGTGAAAGGCAGAATTAGACAGATTCTGAAGTTCTAGACCTCAGAACCCAAAGCTTACTTTTCCCTCAGTAAAGGTTGGATTTCTCCAGATCGTATTCTCTAAACTCAAGGCAACTGAAGAGCTTCTGGGAGTCACCTAGACTGGCTTCCAGGGGACAGAGCCTAAGCACTCTGCCATCAGTGTCCTTTCCTGTAGCTCGAGCACACTCACTTCGCTTGGCACAGAACAATTGTTCTCATCTTGATTATGCAGAATTCACCCGGCACATAGCTTTGTCTTTCGTAATTCTGCTAACAGCCCTGTGATGTCGGTGGTCATATCCCCATTTTATAAAAGAAGAAACTGAAGCTCAGAGAGGCTTTGAGATGTGTGTGTGTGTGTGTGTGTGATGTTGTTGTGACATAAGGAGTTTAAACATACCCATTTCCAGACACAAGTGGCGGATGTGATTATTGAAATGTGCTTCCCCAAGACTCCGGTTCTCCCTCCCTGTGTTACCCAGTGCCCTGCCTCGACAGTCTTCCCTGCCCCTCCCCGGGAAGGGCTCAGGGGGCCTGAGGAGCAGCAGGTGGTGAGTGGAGCGCTGAGCGTGGAACTCGTATGTCCCCAAGCTGTGGTCCTTGGGTTGGTGTGTGATTGTGATGCTGGGCCAGCACTGCCCCATGCACACCTGTCCCACCTTCTGCCACTCGGGGTCTTATTTGCTGGGAATGCTTTCCTTGGCTGAGAAGGCCTGTCTGGTCTGCACACCTGTCTTTCCAGTTTCTTCCCTCTGCTCGCCCTTCTGGGGCACAGGTGTCGTGTCCTCCCCAGAGTGCTTACTGATTCTGGTACTTAGGGTTTGTTTTTACCTCTTTTCCTTCTGTGAGACCTTTGTAAAGTCGCTCCCTTTGCTCCGGGCCAGCAGGGGGTCTCGCGCAGGGAAAGCACCAGAAAAATGTTGAAAATGCATTGCTTTTTGAAACGTAATTTAGCGGCCTTAAAAATATTTATTCCTTTTGATTCAGAGATATTTCCAAGATATTTTGGGAAACTCCATTCTAAGGAAGTGGTCAGAGGTCTTGAAAAGCTATCAATCGTGATTTATCACGGCATTACTTACAATGGTGAAAATATCCAGCAAGCGACTCGTATGTTCATAGGCTCAGATAACATTTGAGAATTTATAATATTCCCAGTTTCATATGTGAAAAAAGGCAGGACAAAATTATACATAGTATAAAACCAATAATGGTAAAAGTGAATTTATAATATACATATTAAAAAAAACTGGTAGAACAGGGGCATCTGGCTGGCTCAGTCCGTGGAGAGTGTGACTGTTGATCTCAGGGTTGTGAGTTTGAGCCCCACGTGGCGTGTAGAGATGACTTAAAAATTAAATCTGTAAAGAAAAAAACCAAAACAACAAAAAAACGGGTAGAAGAAAAATAATACAGGTTTGAGTTACATCCTTTGGCTTCATGGTTTTTTAAATTTAGCATATTTTTTCAATGATCATGCATTTTGTTTTAAAGATTTTCTTTATTTGAGAGAGAGAGCGAGAACAGGCAGGGAGAGAGGGAGAGGGAGAAGGAGAAGCAGGGATGAGCAGGCAGCTGGGCACGGGGCTCGATCCCAGGACCCTGAGATCATGACCTGAGGTGAAGTTAGATGTTTAATCCACTGAGCCACCCAGGTGCCCCTGAACATGTCTAAGTTTAACTTGTTTTATTTTGAAATAGTTTCAGATTTACAGAAAAGTTGCAAAAATGATGAATTCTTGAATACTCTTTACTCAGTTTCCCCAGTTATTAACATTTTACCGTGTTTGTTTTATCATTCTGTGTGTGTGTGTGTGTGTGTGTATTTCTTAAATATTTTTTCATGGATCTTCTTGAGAGTAGGTTACAATTAGGACGCTCTTTTACCCCTAAGTACTTCAGTGTTTACTTTCTAAAATTCAAGGACATTTTCTTACAGAACTATAGTCTAGTAATTCCCACCAGGAAATTCACATCAACACACTGTTTTTCTGAATGTGGAGTTTATTCATACTTTGCCATTCACGTCTTTTATAGCAAAAGAAAAACCTTTTCTTCCTTTTTCTTTTCCTGGCCCAAGGTTGCATTGAACCTTAACCACTCTTCCAAGCCCTGAAGCGATCCACTGTTTTTTTATCATATTTGCCCTTGACATTTTCCAAAAAGTCAGGCCTTCACTTTGTAGTATGTCCCCTGTGTGGATTTGCCTGCTGGTGAGACAAGGATAAGATTGTGTATTTTGGGCTAAATACCACAGAAATGGCGTTGTGTCCTTTAGAGCAGCATAGTAGGTGGCGGCAGTGTCCCTGACCCAGGACTGGAGCCTTTACCTTTGATCACGTGGTGACAGCCTGGTCGTCCTCTGTAAAGTGTCGTCTCGCCCTACACAGTCAGTGCATTTCTCATCAAACTTTGACCCTCAAGTGGTAGCGTAGCACTCACGACCCTTGCCTGAAATGGTTATCACTACAGAGATTACCAGTTGGTGATTTTCTAAGTCCTTCATTTTATTAGTTGGCATTCTACCGTACGGAAGAACTTTCTTTAGTCATCTGGGTGTATTTATTGATTCGTGTAAGTATTCATACCAGTATTGACCTGTGCACTATCCTTTTGTCCTAATGGTTCTGTCCAGGATCCTCTGTCCTTTTGACATGTCCTCTGTCATTCTTTGAGCCCTTCTTTCCTCATTGGCACAGCAAAGTGATCCGGGCTCAGTCACTGCTCTTCCTGCCCTAGTTCTGGAGTCTGCCGACCCTCCAAGAAACCCTTGTTCCTTCGGATGGAGAACGGTGTTTAGATACCAGGATCTGGGAGCTAGGTAAGAAATAGACCACCCACGTGCACGCGTCCGTGTGCGTTCACGCCTCCCAGTCCAGTGCACACCGTACTCTCCGTCCCTTTCTCTCTCTCTCCACATTTGTGGCTCCCTTCTTTGGCGGCGTGGATTTCTGTGGATTTCTTTTTAGTTCTGAAGTAACACGTGAGTACAGAGAATACCAGCCATCGCATTGGAAAAGGACAGACGAAGCAAAGGGCCCTTGAGACACCTACTACCCCACTCATGTTGTAGACACTCCCCAGAGGAAGTCACGATGGGTCGCTTCCCTGGAGAAATACATACTTTTTATTCATTAATAGTCGCAGTGAGAAAATAACTTCTTTAAATTCAGTATGTTTTGGCAGTCTTTCACTGAGAGTACTATAGTCCACCTCCTTATTAATTTTTTTTAGATGTATTCATTCATATGAGAGAGAGAAACAGTATTTGGGGGAAGTGGCAGAGAGGGAGAGAATCCCAAGCAGATACCCCGCTGACCGTGGAGCCTGACGCGGGGCTCGATCCCAGGACCCTGGGATCACAACCTGAGCCGAAATCAAAAGTCGGCCACTCAACCACCCAGGCGCCCCTCCACCTACTTCTCTCTTAACCGCTGCACAGCATTCCGTTGTTTGGAACTGAAAACCTAAGCAGGTTGGGGCCTTTCCCGGCGGTGCTATGTGGAATGTGCCTGTGGTCCCGGTGAGAGGCACAGACCAGGTGAACAGAGTCACTGCACCCTGAGGGCTGGACACTTGTTTCCCCTGAGAAAACAGCTTTAAAATAGTCTTTTTTTTTTTTAAGATTTTGTTTATTTATTTAATTGTCAGAGAAAGAGAGAGAGAGGGGGAGAGGGAGAGTGCGCATGCGTACAAGCAGGCAGAGGCGGAGAAGCAGGCTCCCTGCTGAGCAGGGAGACCGATGCGGGACTCGATCCTAGGACCCTGGGATCATGACCTGAGCCGAAGGCAGCGGCTTAACCAGCTGAGCCACCCAGGCGCCCCTAAGATGGTCTTCTGATGAAATAAATAGCACATCCGCATAATTTGAAAACCAAGCAAAGAATACAGTAAAAAGAAAGCAAGAAGAAAATTTATTCATTTGACAGACAGAGATCACAAGTAGGCAGAGAGGCAGGCAGAGAGAGAGGGAGGAAGCAGGCTCCCCGCTGAGAGGAGAGCCCGACGTGGGGCTCGATCCCAGGACCCCGAGATCACGACCTGAGCCGAAGGCAGAGGCTTTAACCCACTGAGCCACCCAGGCGCCCAGCAAGAAGAAAATTTAAATCTCCTCCCTGAGATACCGTTTCTGTGACGATCCTCTCACGTTCCGTTTTTTGCGTGTGCGTCCGTACTCTTCCATCACGGGGGGCAGAACACACGCGTGGTTGGGGACACGCGCATACGCTGCGGTGTAACTTGCATACAGTACAGTGTGCAGTTCGGGAAATTCGTACCTGAACAGCCTCTCTGCAGCTGTCCCCCAGAACGAGACACTACACGTCGTCCGGCGTGCCCACAGCTTCGCTTGTGTCCCCCACTCATGACTCTTGTCCCACGGGCATATTGGCCCATCGCCTTTTTGCTCCATCTGGTTTTGGTATCAGGGCGATACAGGCCTCATAAAACAAGCGGGACGGCCTTCTGTTCTCTTTTCTGGAAGAATTTGTATGGAACTGGTGTCATGTCTTCCTCAGATGTTTGGTGGACTGTATCCGTGAAGCTCCTGGAGTTTGCTTCTGGTGAAGGTTTTCACTACTGATCTGCCTTCTCTTACGGGGCTGTTTCTCTTGGGTGAGCTTGGGTGGTTTATGTCTATCAAAAAATCTATCCACATTATCGAAGTTATCAGATGTTGGCGCCAAGTTGGTCATAATTTCCCATGTTACATTTGTAATCTGGGCAGAATCTAACGCTTCCCGCACTTTCGTTCCCTGTATTGGCAATTTAGGCCGTTTTTTCCTCTCTTCGCTCATCCGTCTGCCTAGAGGTTGGTCCTATTTGAGAGCAATGTTTTGTATCCAGAGTTATAAAAATTCATTATCTCCTTAAGAATTCAAGGATTTTTTTTTTTTTTTTAAAGAGAAAAGCTTTGTTTCAAGATGCTTTTCTATTTAGAGCAGACATCAGGGTGGACCTCAGAAAACCAGACCCACATTTTAAATTCAGGCTTCAGCACCTGCCAGCTGTGTGGCTGCAGACCCACCACATAAGCCGGTTGGAGCTCTGACCTCAGTGGCTAGGAGGAGATCACAGTAACTTCTGGGTCGGTGAGCCACGAAGGGGTGCCCCACAGGGGCCCGGCCCAGCATCTGCTTGCAGTGGGCCCCCATGCTGCGGGTCGCCAGCAAAGGGGGAAATTGGGAACAGCTCGGAGAGCACTGGTGCATTCCTCCTCTCCCCTGAGACAGGAACTTCTCCCCCTCTGTCCCCGTGGCACTCAGTAAACGTTGGTTTTTGCAGCATTGCCCACATCTGACCACAGTGTTCTGTCTCCTTGATCAGCCCATGAACTTCCTCACCATGGGAAGCATTTTCGTCGTCTTTTCTCCCTCATGCCCATGTATACTTTAAGTGATCAAACCTACTATAATGAACGAAGAATAGGGAATTAAGTAAACAACGGTACAACAAATCGGTGGCAGCCAAAGAGGATATCATTCTAAGGGGCCCCCCAGCAACACAGAAGAATGTTTCACAAAATAGAATACGGCTGACCCTCGAGCAACTTGGGTGTCCACTTCTCCGTGGGTTGTTGCCAGTACGTATACACGTGGTACTGTAAATATAGCCCCTCTTCCTTATGATTTATTTATTTACTTAAGTTTTTATTTATTTGACAAAAAGAGAGATAGCCAGAGAGGGAACATACGCAGGGGGAGTGGAGGAGGGAGAAGCAGGCTTCCTGCTGAGCAGGGAGCCTGACCTGGGGCTCGATCTGGGGACTCCAGGATCATGACCTGAGCCGAAGGCGGACGCTTAACTGACTGAGCCACCCAGGTGCTCCCCAGCCCCCTTTTTTAAGAAAGAGAGAGGGAGTCTTAAGCAGATACCACACTCAGTGCAAAGCCCAGCAACAGGGCTCGATCTCATGACCCTGAGATCATGACCTGAGGTGAAATCAAGAGTTGGATGTTTAAGTGATTAAGCCACCCAGGCGTCCTTTCCTTATGATTTTTTTTTAAAGATTTTATTTATTTGATAGAGAGATCGCAAGTAGGCAGAGAGGCAGGCAGAGAGAGAGGAGGAAGCAGGCTCCCTGCTGAGTGGAGAGCCCAATGCGGGGCTCGATCCCAGGACCCTGAGATCATGACCTGAGCCGAAGGCAGAGGCTTAACCCACTGAGCCACCCAGCACCCCTCCTTATGATTTTCTTAATGATGTTTTTTATAGCTTATGTGACTGTAAGATTCAGTATAGAATTCATATAACATACAATGTATGTTAATCGATTATTTCTCTTATTGGTAAGGCTTCCAGTCAACGGTAGGCTTGTGGTAGTAAGATTTTGGGGGAATCAAAGATGATACATGGGTTTCTGACTGCCAGGCCTTGGTTGACCCTGACCCCCATATTGTTCAAGGGTTAACTGTACCTTTTATCTGCTTTTTGTATGAATGTATGTATATGTATATGTGTGATATATTTATATATGGAAGAAATGAAGGAAAAATCCAGAAGGAAAACAGCTCTGTGGCCTTTACCCTTTAACAAATAGCATTTGAGGGACGCCTGGGTGGCTCAGAGGGTTAAGCCTCTGCCTTCGGCTAAGGTCATGATCTCAGGGTCCTGGGATCGAGTCCCACGTCGGGTTCTCTGCTCAGCAGGGAGCCTGCTTCCCCACCCCCTCTCTCTGCCTGCCTCTCTGCCTACTTGTGATCTCTCTCTGTGTCAAAAAAAAAAAAAAAATAGCATTTGAGCAGGGGAAGGCTAGGATGGGAAGTGGCGAGGCCTCTGTGGCTGAAGGCTGTCAGGCAAAGGCTAAAATTCCTGGGCACAGATGCATGTTGCACGGCATGGAGTGTGGGATTCCTTCCTCTCCGTCACGGTTTACAGATTCCCAGGCTTCCCCCTCGCCACCAGAGGAGTGGGGAAAGGACCATCTGGGAGCAGCATCTTGTGTCTGTGCAAACGAAGGTGGGTGGGAACAGGCACGGTGCAGAGGGGGCCGGGAGCCTCACTTCCCACCCACCCCCAGGAGGCTCCTCATTAATGCTGAAAGCCCCGCTCTGTGTGAAGCACACACTGTTCTTGGAACTGGTTTTTTTTTGATGCGGAGAGTCGGTACGTACCCCTTCCTGCCTTTTTCAGAGCTCTGTTCTGGGCCTCCCTGTTTCTCTTCCTCTTTCCTGAGTCCCAGGGCTCTGCCGTGAGATCCACATCACTGTGTTGTCATCTGCCTCTGCTTTCTGTGGCCCTTGTTGATCGTGAACTAAAACTCTGTGTATGTGTGTTTCAAAGGGTTCAGTGGAAGAGACTCAGGAATCATTTTTATTAACTCAGGTCAAAGACTTGGGGTTTGCTCTCCCAGCGCAACCAGTCACCAACCTCAGCCAGGTCTGCGTCACTGGCTCCTGGGGTGGCAGGTGCCCTCTCGGTCACTAAGCTACCCAGCCTTCTGTTGACACATCTGTGCTGGGGGCCCTGCCTCACAGCCGCTCATTCTGTCTTCAGACACCTTTGTTACAAAGCTCTCGGACAGTGTGTAAATCTCTGTCCTCCATGACCAGGCCTGACTTCTGCCCTCGGGGCCCTCTCCATCCTGTTTAATGACTCCCCAGAGAAGGGACTGGCCTGTTGCCTCTGGATCTTGTCTTTAAGGTAAATCTCTCCAGTTCTGTGCTGTTTCCCATGTGGCAGATTTTGGGGACTCCTTCTGATTGTGTTCCAGTTTATCTTTGGTGTGAAGTTTAGAGCCTTCTGGGAACTGTCTTCGTGAGCCCTCAGCGTCTGGGGAGGCCATCCTGGCATTGGCCTATCCCCTTCCCATTTCTGTAAAACGTGGGGGAGCGTCATCGTCCTCGCTGAGGCTTGCTGCGTGAACATAGCCTGCGTGGGGGGCTCTGATTGCCCGTCGGGCTCATCAGCCTGCCACTCCTTGGGCTTGCTGACACTCTAGAGGCACAGCAGACTTCAGAACTGTTCCGCCCAGAACTCGCACAAACCAAGGCAAGTCCTCCAGCTTCCGGGGTTTTGCTTGGCGAAGAGGTAGTCAGGAAGATGAACTGGTGTGAACTTGTGTTAGAAAAGCCCAGTTCTTTCTCCAGTGTCTCATTTCCTGTGGCACTGTGGCCACACACAGCATTCCTGACCCCAGATGTCCAGGTGGGGGTTCTCCACGACAAGTAGTTCTGTGGCACTGACTGGGTACCGTACCCTACCATTTAAGTCAGTTCTGACACTGCCCGGAGCTGGTGTCAGATTAAGGGCTCTGTCCTACGGGGCTGCTCCCCACAGTTCAGGTGGCAGCCACAAAGTCCAGGTGCTTACCTCTGCTTCTGACCAATCAGCAATAAATAGGGGCTCCCCGCACACTCTCCTTGGATTCAGTTTACTTGCTAGAGCAGCTCACACCACTCAGGGAAACACTTACATTTACTGGCTTACTATAGGACACAGTAAAGGATACAGATGAACCAGCAGACGAAGAAATACACAGGCCGAGGTCTGGGAGGGGGCCTGGGCCCAGGAGCTTCTGTCCCTGTGGAGTTGGGGTGCGTCACCCTCCCGGTATGTGGATATGTTCACCAACCTGGATGCTGTCTGCACCCTGAACTGTCAGGGTCTTTGTAGAGGCCTCCTCGGTATGCACGATCAGTCATTAACTCCACTTCCAAACCCTCTGCCCTCCCTAGAGAAGGGGACAGGCGGGGCTGAAAGTTCCAAGCTAATTGTGGCTTGGTCTTTCTGGTGACCATTTCCTATCTAGGAGCCCACCCAGAGCCACATTATTTTTTTTGAAGATTTTATTTATTTATTTGTATTTATTTGATGGACAGAGATCACAAGCAGGCAGAGAGAGACAGGGGGAAGCAGGCTCCCCGCCAAGCAGAGAGCCTGATGCCGGGCTCTGTCCCAGGACCCTGAGATCATGACCTGAGCTGAAGGCAGAGGCTTTAACCCACTGAGCCACCCAGGCGCCCCTAGAGCCACATTAGAACAAAAGATACTCCAGGTGCTCTTATCACTTAGGAAATTACAGGGGTTTTAGGAGCTCTGTCCCAGGAACTAGGGTCAGAGACCAATATATGTATTTTCTGTTATCTCACAGAACTCCTGTGAAGTATGCTGTGCCCATATGTTGCCCGGTGCTAACTTTTTTTTTTTTTAAGGTTTTATTTATTTATTTGACAGACAGAGATCACACAAGTAGGCAGAGAGGCAGACAAAACGGGGAGGGGAGAAGCAGGCTCCCTGCCGAGCAGAGAGCCCAATGCGGGACTCGATCCCAGGACCCTGGGATCATGACCGGAGCCGAAGGCAGTGGCTTAACCCACTGAGCCACCCAGGTGTCCCCGGTGCTAACTTTTAATAGTGTTACTAAGTCTGCCCACAAAAAGCCCAGGAGTATTTGCCAAGGGTGTAGGGGAGATGTGGGTCTGCCCCAGTTGGAGCTCAGGCCAGGGGTTTGCAGCCCCAGAGGGGATGGTAGAAACCAGCCCACGCAGCTGTCCGTGCCGGCTGCACTTCCAGTGGTCTGCTTCTGTGAGGCTTGGTCAGCTCAAATTGTGCTGAATGATGCTGGCTCTCCTGCCTGCTTCTTGCCAAGTCATGCTTTCACACATCCAGTGTTCCAGGCTTCCTTCCTCTTTTACATCATTGCATCAGACACAGTGCCAGTCATATGTCTCCAGATCACACCCATAGGCCTTGTTATATAGGGGAGAGGTCATCGGCTGGGGCCATTTATTGTCTTCTGTGAAACATTGGCCTGGCATGTCCTGGGCTAGGATGCCTTGCTCATGGCCTCGTGATTGTACTGACATGGTAGATGGAGGCAGTTTTATCCAGGTTCCCACCTACGACATAGTTGTAATCATGCCCACATCCCTGCCTGGTTGTCCCTGGCTGCCCAGGGCCCAAAAACCCCAGACATGTAGAGGGCTCCTGGGCCCTTTGCACACTGGTCTCAGTGTATTTCAGGAGGCTCATCTCTTGCTGAACACCCTCGTACCCGCACATACAAATGCATCCCATCATACCACACTTGAGTCACACCAGATTCTATCACCTTTGCTCTTCCATAGTTCAGGCCTTTGCATGGGCTTCCCCTGACTCACTCTTATCTTCCTTGTGGACCCAGGTCATTTTCCATGACTCAGCTCAGATGTTAGTCCCTGGGTGCCCTTCTTTGACTGTTTCCAACCATCTTGTCTTCCCCTTCCTCAGCCTGATTTTTCCCCAAGTCATTGTACCTGCTGGGACATGCCAGTGAATGACGACACCTTCCATGCCCCCGTGTGGTGGCTGTCTGATAAAAGAGAGCATGTAAATAAGATTCAGGCTGTAATAACACTATTCCTAGAATGTCTAGAATACAATCACAAATCACTCACCATACTAAAAACCAGGAGAATTTCAACTTGAATGAGAAAAAAACAATCAACGCACACCTTCATCAAGGTGACATTGATGCCAGAATCATGCAAGATGTAAAGAGCCAAACAGACATCTTAGAACTGAAAAATACCACAGTGAAAATTAAAAACTGTGTGGATGGCTTCATCATAGAATGATGAAGTCAGAGGACTTGAAGATAGAATCTCAGAATTACCCAGTCGATGGAGAGAAACAGCGAGAAGCTAGACAGAACAACAATAACAACAAAAAAGTGAACTGAGCCTCAGGGACTTAGGGGACCAGTCACAAAACACATTTATGTCACTGTGGTCCTGGGAAATAAGAAAGAGGGTAGGCTGAAAAGGCATTTATAGAAGAAACAATGGCTGTTAAGGCCTCAAACCTACAGATTCAGGAAGCCAAATGAACCCTTAAAGTGGTAACTCCAGTGATACCCACACCAGCTCTATCTCGGTTTGGAGGATAAACTTTGTGGGCATGCTAGCTAGAGAGGAATCTGGTCCACAGCTTGCTCGAGCACTGCTCTTTAGTGGCTTTCTTGGCTAGGGTCCTGTCCCTGGAGGATAAGCTATCAAGTGCAAGCAGGCGTGGTTCCCTTGAGGGTTTTCCCTCATCTTGAAACCACTAATCCTTGGCGGAGGTTTTCAAACATGAGTAGATGTTGTTCCCGCTGCACCTGGGAATGGATGCCACAAAGTGCCAGTGACTGTTTACCATTAGGTGACTTGCATACTGCAGAGGCCACTCAAATCACTTGCTCAGGCTTCTTCCCTCCTTGTCTCTGTTTCCGGCGACCAGCTCACTCCAGTGTCTGGGCCAGGTTGTTTGATCGGTCTTGTTTACTGGTCAGAAATTGTGTACAGGGGGCCCCTGGGTGGCTCAGTCGGTTAAGTGTCTGCCTTTCACTCAGGTCGTGATCCCAGGGTCCTGAGATCTAGTCGCGCATTGGGCTCCCTGCTCAGTGGGGAGCCTGCTTCTCCCTGTCTGTCTGCCTGCTTTTGCTCTTACTCTGTCAAATAAAATCTTCAAAAAAGAAAAGAAAAAGCCCCTGCCTTCGGCTCAGGTCATGATCCCAAGGTCCTGGGATCGAGCCTCACATCGGGCTCTCTGCTCAGCGGGAGCCTGCTTCCTCCTCTCTCTCTGCCTGCCTCTCTGCCTACTGTGATCCCTCTCTCTCTGTCAAATAAATAAATAAAATATTTTTTAAAGAAAAAGAAATTGGACACAGTAAAGGCAAAGCCACAAGTACTTCCTAGAGGATCATCTTACCCTGCAGTGTTATAAACCAACAGATAGAGAAAGGGCCCTTCTCCCTTGTTTCCCTTTTCAGAAGCACCAGGGTGGGTTGCCCTTGGCCTGGTGGCATCAGCTGTTGAACTTCAGGAGAAGTGGTATCTCTCTTATATGTCTGCCTATTTGTGTATGTCCTTTATTGTATGTATAATGTCTTTTATAATAAAAATGAAAGCTCTATGTACAGACCTAATTTGTAATAAAAGGTCAGCTACGCTTTGGTCTGTTTGAGGTTAGCAGGACCTCACTGGCCGGTTTTTTGATCTGCAGTTTTCCAGATGATACCGTGAAACCCTGCTGCCTCTAAGGGGTTCGCCTGGAGTCCCAGCCAAGCTGGGGCGGCAGGGCCTGCTGTAGTTAAGAAATTGCTGTGTTTAAACACGTACGTTTCATCCTTGGTTTTATTTTGTTTTCTGTTGCTGACATGTTGTATTCGGCCCCCAAGAGCTCTGTACCGTTCAGTGTTCCTCGTTTTCACTAAATATGGAAAGAAGAAACGGCCCACAGATTAAAGACCTTCTTAGGGCAGAAAGAGTGCACAGGGGCTCCCGAAGTCTCCTTGGAGTGTCTCTGATAGATCCTCTTATGTTCACCGTGCCACATTTGATGTGGAGGACACTCTTGGCCGGCAGGACGTCCAGAATGTTCTCATCAGAATAGTGCAGACAGCAGAGGAGAGTGATTTTATACCAGACAGGGCAGGGGTGCCTTGGGACAAACTCCCGGAGGCTCCTAATTTGTCAACGCGGCCGAAGTGCCGTCTGTTAAACTCGGCGAGAAGTTTATATGAGCTCCCGTCACTTCCGGGTTTAATGTTCGATCGTGGTGCCTTCCTCTGGATGACTCGTGTCTTTGCCAAACTGGGTTTTCGGTGGTTGTTCGGACCTAACTACTCCATAAATGGAGCTCTTAGGTATTCCAGTGGGCCTGGGGATACCAGAGACATTTTGCTGTGATGGCATGGGGCTCCAGGCACTAAGAAAGTTCGGCCCTGTCTGTCCTCATGGATTACCACATGGGCACATCACCAGCCCCAGGGGCAGGGGGCCCCCAGATTTCTCTTCAGTCTGCTTGTTTTGCGTTATCAGTTCATGCCAGTTTTACATTCTGTGTGTCCTAACATGTTCACTGGGGAGCTATCAAGCATCAGATGGTGTGCTAAGCTCTGTGCCAGGAAAGTAGGACCGATAGGAGTGACGGTCGAGCTGAGGTCATCAGACCTCCAGTCCGAAGCAGGAAGCAACAAGAGGAAAAGCAGCTCAGGCACATGTAAAGGCACTGGGGCAGGAGTGTAGAGGCCCAGGCTGGGGAGATGGGTGGGCATGTGTGGGAGCTGCAGTGTGGAAACAGTCGCTCGGTAAGAGAGTTGTGGTTTAACAGCTTCTTCCCAGCTTAGCCCCAAGCACGCTGCTCCTGTCCTAGTACGGGAAGCGTCGGGATAAGGATTTTCCTTGACTTCCTTCTTGCCAGGCCTCTCTTTCCACTGTGTGCCAGGCACAGAGAGAGGTACCTACAATACTGTTCTTCATTCAGGAGCTCATAGCACTGGGGGCGAGACCGTGTCCAATAAGTCATCCTACTTAGATGGGTACTGAACACAACCCCTGCCCCTGGGAAGCTGGGACCCCTTTCTGGTTTTCACTCGGCCGAGCCTTCCTTCCCCCACGGCAGAAGGAGGCCTCGATAAAATGGTCACCAGGTCCTTTCGACTATTCCTCTGTGTCTCTTGTCTGAAGTTTTATGCCTCGCAGCCAGATCTGCTGGGGACCTTCTCAGTGCTTCTGAGAGCCCCGAGTGCTGGCACTGTCAGCCATTCTGGTGGGACCTCAGGGCCGGAGCCCTGCCCTGGCTCGCTGCAGGGCGTCGGCATCCCAGCAGGCAGCCCCTGGGCGTTTGCACAAGGGGCGAGAATGCGTGGGGGCCTTACTCTGAGCTTAAGGAGAGTGGCCCGGACGCTGAAGGAAGCAGTAAGTGAGGGTATCAGCGACACAGCCAGACTGAAGGAGAGTGAATGTAGCCTCACACACTGTGGTAATGACGTCCCTGTGTTGTGCTTTGCGGGTTATAAAACCACTGGGTAATGTGTGTGCCAGGGGTTGCCAAGACACCCCCTCTGGAATCACCTGCTAATTTTTTCAATGAGTTGACGTTAGGTGTCCATCGTGTCAGGCTGTGAACAGAGTGGAGTCCCTGCTCTTGGGGGTGACCCTGCAGTTAGGGAGATGACCAGCGGGAAGGACGCATGACTCAGTGCCAGGTAGTTATATGTGGTGCGAGTGGGCTCAGGGAAGGAGGACGAGACAGTATACTGAGGAAGAATCCCTCTGAGGTTGTGACACACGAGCTGAGACCTGAATGAAGTGGGGGAAAGAACCCTGCAGATAACTAAAGGAACAGAGCCTAGGCCACAGCATTAACATGTGCAAAGGCCCTGGGGCAGGAGCAGACCTGGAGGCTTGAGGGTTAGCAGGGAGGCCAGTGTGACTGGTGAGGGGAGGGGAGGGGCCGGACCCTATGGAGCCTAGAGGCCAGCTAAGGCCTTTAGATTTGGTGCTAAGTAGGACATGAAGCCATCTGAGGGTTTGCTCAGGGACATGATCTGGCTTACTTTTTAAAAAGCTCTCTCTAGCTCCTCTTCAGAGCTGGCCCCTTAGGAGTCTGTGGCAGTGGCCTGAGTGGCTGGAACCAAATATGGGACATGTGCGTGGATCCCCAGCCTTCCAGCACACCATCCCTGCAGGGACCCCGAGGACCTGCTTTTCTGGGTGGTGCAGGCAGCTCGCATATGTATCAGGAAATGGTCATTGGTCATTTCGCTTCACGGCCACAAGTCTCCCCTCGGTAAAGTAAGGGGGCTAGGCGACCGGAGCCAGAGGGAGAAGGGTAATGGGACAGGAAGCAGACATTGGCTGACAGATGGCAGCGGGCACTCTCCTGTGTTGGCCGGGCCCTGAGGGTCTGCGTGGCATGACTCTGTGAGCCAGATCCTCTCCCTCCATGGCTCTGTGAGAGCTTGACACACAGAAGGTTTGTGGGTGTGCCAGACGACCCTGGCAGGGCTGGACAGGAAGGCATGCCAGGCGAACACGGACTACATATTCGACCTGAGCGCGCTCATGCTTAATTATCGACAGTGGGCTGTAGAGTAAATTTGTCCTGTAGCATCAAGGAGCAAAGAGAGTGCGTTGAGATGATCACGGAGACTCGCCTGTTCGAAAAGCACCTTGGGCAAATGAGAAAGCAGAGAGTGAGCTTGAGGGTCTGCTCCAAGTGGGCCGATGCCCCACGGGCCCTAGGAGGGCAGAGCTAGTGCCCAGGGCCCACGGATGCGAGGGCAGCTGTTGGGGGCCGGCCCCGGTGTCTCCCAAAGGCAGGGACAGTGAGCAGAAGTGAGACGTGAGGCCATCTCCCAGGCCAGAGTGCTGACTAGGATTGAGGCTTTCCCCACTGAGCCTGGGAGCCGTGGCTGTGGGGGAGACAGCCCATTTGGTAACCGCAGGGATTGCAAAATGGAGCGACACACCTAGCAGGGCTGAGGCCGGCCGTGCCCAGTGCAGAAGTGCACTGCTGGGCTTGGGGTACTCCCCACCAACCTGCGTGGACTCAGACCTGCTTCCCAGCCAGATGTCAGCAGTGGACACCCCGGCTGGGCATCTTTCAAGGGAACAAATGAGGTTGGGGTGCAGGGGGTCCGCAGTGGTTCCCCAGGACTCCCTGAACTCAGAAAAGCTCATTTACCCCCATTACGGTGTGTTATGGAAGGATACAGACCGAACCCAGCAAAGGGAGAGGCTCCTCAGGGCTGAGTCCAGGAGAAACCAGGCACGAGCTTCCAGCTGTCCCTGGCCGCTGGAGTCACGGGGGCTCAGCGCTCCCAGCAACCGTGCCTGGCCACACGTATAAAGTGTTACTCACCACGGGAGTTCACGGTACCTTGGTTGTGCAGGCCTTGTGCTGGGAGTCAGCCTTGGGGGCATGGAGCACGGTGTCTCTAACCTTATCTGCTCTGGCATCCCAGAGGTCACACCCATGCGATGGGATTCAGAGAGCATTCCCGAATGACAGGGTTGGAGTAAATCATCCACGTGGCCCAAGGTCTCAGGTGTACAGAGACACTCACCAGGCAGCATATTCCCGGCTTAGAAGGGATTTCCCAGGAGCCAGCCAAGGGCCAGTCCTGAAGGCCTTGGAAAGGGGCAGGGTTTGGGGCAGCCCAGGCCTGTCGCATAGGAGGAAAGATTGCCTCCGAGTGGCCCCCGCTCTTGTGTGGAGCCAACCCTTCCAAGCCCTTGTGGGGCTGGAGGGTGCTCGGTGGTACTGGGAATCTGTGGCTTCCGTTCTCTGTGTTTGCAGGGGCCCAGCCCCCGCTCCAGCGGTCGGAGCCCCGTGGACGCCGCAGGGCTGCTTGCTACTGGAGTTTCAGTCCGAGGCTGTAGCGGTGTCTCGGAGGGGCCAGCGGCCATGTGTGGGGCCAGCAGCTCCTGCCCCAGGCGCTGCCCCCCCTTGGGACCTACAGACCCAAACTGAAGCTTCTGGGGCTCGGGGGGTGCTCCTCCACAGGCCTCAGGCAGACCCTGCTTCTCGCCACTGACCCCTGTCCTTTCTCCCTGCAGTTTCCTGTCAACATGGGGGACTCCAGCATGGATGCCAGCGCCACCGTGTCAGAGACCGTGGTCGAAGAAGTGTCTTTTCTCAGCATGACAGACATGATTCTGTTTTCTGTCATTGTGGGCCTCCTGACCTACTGGTTCCTCTTCAGAAAGAAAAAAGACGAAATCCCGGAATTCACCAAAATTCAACCAGTGTAAGTGACCCTACTCAGGATTCTTCTCTCAGCCTTCCAGAGCCCGTCCGTCGGTCCCTGCGGGGCCCTGTCTGCGGGCCGGGGCAGGAGGGAGCCAGGCGAGAGGTGCGAGCTTCCTTGCAGCATTTTGGGTCGAGTTGCACGGGTGGTGCCTTACTGGTGGCCTGAGCTTCGGCTTTCCCTTAACCCCTTGTGTGTCCACAGCGCGTGAGGGTTCACGAGGTTCTTTCGGGTCCGTTTCTTGTTCTCCTTTCTTGATGGACCCTCCCAGGGACCAGAGTAGAAGGCCTCGTTCCACAGGTAGCTCATCTGAGGCTCGGCGGCATGAAAGGTGGTCAGAGCTACAGCCAGCGCCCAATGACTGTTTCCCTCCAGGCCCGTGGCGGGATCTTGTGGCGGGAAGCGGTGGGGCCGCTTGCATGGGGCCGCAGGAGGAGATGCAGACAGTTGTCTTTCCGTCCCTCGGCCTCGCTGACGTGGGCAGGATCGCGCTCGAGCTTAGAGCTCCAGGGGTGACGGCAGCGGAGAACTGTTTTTTGCCTCTTCCCGAGACCCACACTGAACATATCTGTGCCCGGATGTGTGGGGAGTTGTCTCCCAGCCGCGGGGCACTGCCGGGCGTGACACTGCTTACCTGGAGTTAGCGCGGGATCCCCAGCACCCCCATCTCAGACACCAGTCGCGTGTCCCAGCATCACCAGCTGTAAAGCAGAAGTTGCCAGAAATCCCCCGCCCCCAGGTTTGAGTCATTGGCTCCCGCGGCTCCCAGAGCTCAGGAGAGCAGTTTCCTTACTAGGTTCCGGGCTTATCATTAAGGATGTAAGTCAGGAACAGCCAGAGGGAAGAGGTGCAGTGGGGGAGGGTGTTTGCGATGCTTCATGCCCTCCCCAGGGGTGCCACCCTCCCAGCACCCCCAAGGAAGTGCTCAGCACCCTGAAACCAGAGCTCTCCAAACCCCGTGTCCTTGGGAGGAGTCCTTGCCTCGGTGCAGGTGTGACTGATGAAATCCTTTGCCCTTGGGGACTCATTGACCTTCTGCTCCTCTCCCCTCCGTGGAGGTCAGCAGCAGGCCTGAAAGTTCAAGCCTCTGATCACATGGTCGGTTCGCCTGCCAACTGGCCCATCCTTAGCGGCTTTCCAGAAATGGCTTTCTTAGCATAAACTCCAGTGTGGCTGAAGGGGGCTGGTTCTGAGGAACGGAGACACCTTTGTTGCTCTTCTCACTTAGGAAAGGTGAGGGTTTTAGGAGCCCCGTGCCAGAGAGGGTCCAAAGACCGAACATGTAATTATTATAAGTCATAATGTCACGGTGTCCCGCTTGGTTTTATTCATAACATTGTTTTCTTTTTACTTGACTGATTTCCTTTTTCAACCTTCCATAAAGCTTCCTTGGAAAAAGGCTTAAGTAAAAAGGCAGATTCGTTGAAAGCAGGTATTAAGGAAGAGTGCAGCTGGTTTCTGGGATTTAGAAAAATGACAGTGTGACAAAGTGGTGAAACCACTGTCCCCCCAAGGCTGAATTCCAAATCGTTCCTGTAACCAGGTCGCTTTGTCACGCTGGCTGTTGCCTGTGTTTTACCCAGACTCCAACCCGAGGGGCCTGCAGGCAGGTTTGGGGGCCCAAGGGGGGTGGTTGCTATGCTGAGCCACAGAGCCCAGGCCTGCCCTCAGGGGGTGCCCCGAGTCCCGCCCGGAGCCGGTCTCAGGTTCAGGCCGTGGGGCTGCACTGCAGCCAGAATACCCAGGCTGGGCACTCTGGGTCCCACGGGCTCCTAATTCCCTGTTCCAGTCATGACTGCTGCCTCTCCTGGAAGAGTTACGGTCTTCAAACATGAGAGCCGATGCTTAGAGAACGCAGTCCTTGTACCACGGGCAGGACAAGAGTTTTCCATTTTTAAAATCTCAGCGATTACCCGAGGCCCCACTGTGCCCCAGGTAGCCGCGAACAAAATAGGGGAAGTCCCTGTGTTCATCAGGCTCACAGTCTGTCGCTGGGCGGGGCCTGCGCGAGACCCTTCCTTCATCCTGCCTCAGTTTCCCCATCTGCTAAATAGAGGCAATGACCCCATCTGCCGGGGCTCGTGTGGGCGTTAGGTGATGTCACCTAGCGTGTTCCTGGCGCTGGTGGCTGCAGCGTGTGTCAGTGTATTTTGTGTCGAGCCCTGCGCGGGGTGCTGCAAGGAGACGAAGGTGGCATTTACATGGAAGAAAATGTGCAGTCAGGATGTCGGGGCGTACTTTGTAGAAATGCTTTAGGAACTGCCCTTGTGTGCATTGTCCAATCAGGGTGTCTGCCATGGCCCCACGAGCCACGCAGGCTCCAGGAACTCCAAGAAAGAAGGACCCGCAAGGTGTGCTTAGGGAGGTGGGGTCGAGCATGTTCTAGAAGGTGCTGTCACGCCCCAAGGCTTGGAGGGCTTTGCCTGCAGAGGGCCAGAGGCCAGAGGCAGGACTGGCTGGTGAGTAGGACTCCAGCCTCTTGCGTGGTGACTGGCCCACGTGCCTTCCTGATGTGGAAGGTATTTTGGGGGAAAAATGCGTGGTAAGGGACCAGTGACCAGGTCCCTGTTTCTGGTGGCCCTGAGTTTGCTGGTCTGTAAAGTGGAGATGTCCCCTGCACACTTGGGCCCCAGGAGAGGACGTGTGTGTGTGCCGCGGGAGCACACGGAGCCACCGTCCTCCTGGCACCGCTCTGGCCTTGCAAAATGGGCCTGACATAAAACGGCTAGGCCAGGGGTGCTGGTGGCTTGTCGACTCTGTCTCTTCGCCGGGGTGGGAAACCGGGTGTCCCTCCTCGTGACGGTGAGGTTCTGGCTTCTCCGTGGTGTGTCTGCCACTGCACAGCGCCTCTTGTCCCTGACTGTACTGTGCGGAAGCCAGCTGGGGCTGGCTGGCGCAGGCCCTCCATGGGGGACCCTTCCCAGTGCGGGGGTTTGGGCCCCAGAGCTCGGTGACAAAGGTTCGAGTCCTGCCTCTACCTCCTCGTAGTCGTGCGATGCTTCCCATGACTTAACCTTTCCGAGTCCTTGCCCTTGGCTCTTAATAGAGGTCATAACCATTCCTATCTCCTGGATGGCAAACTGAACCCCTCTAATCACTCGAATCTCTGTCATCATTGAGTGCTTTGTCCAGGTGCAGATGGCCGTGACCCCATCCCCGGATGGCCTGTGTCATTATCTTTATCTCCATTGTTAGTACCCTGTCCAGTCTCACCAGGGCCCTTCAGGGGCTCACCCCATTTTGCAGATGAGCTTACTGAGACTCCAGTGACCAAGGACCCAGGTCACCTGACCCACAGGGAGTAGAGCTGGCTGTCAGGCCAGACCTGCAGGCTCCACAGGCCACGCTTCCCCGTTCGCCACAATGCCCTCGGCCTCTCAAGGTGGCACCAGTGCCCTGTTTCACATCCGAGAAAACAGACTCCGAGAGGTCACTCGGCCGGCCCCCGGGGCCGCAAGCCTGGCGCTCCTGCTGTGAAGCCCGCACCTCTGTCCCTGACCACTTCAGTCCCCGGCCAACACAGGCGGCCTCTGCTGCAGCACAGGGCCTCCGCGGCCACCGGCTCGGTGGGGAGTCTCAGGGCTTAGCGTGGGGACTGTGTGTGGCCCTGGGCTGTGTGACTAGCATGGGGTGGGGCCGGGGGTGTGACGTGGAGCTGGCGAGTTGTGGGGAAGGTTTAATCCAGCTCTAGTGGGTCCTGCTAAATGGCGGGCCAGCGTGTTGTCCCGGTGTCGGGCCCACCGCCAGCACGTCCCGTCTTCACACGTGCTTTTGTCACCTTTCTTCTTGTAGCCATTCCGACAGGCATGTGATGGCATCCTGTCTTGATTGGCATTCTCTGAAGACCCATGACCTTGTCATATGTTTTACTGGCCATTTAGAAACCTTAGTGAAGGGCCTTCAAGACTTTTTGCCCATTATCTCCCAGTGGGTTATCACCCCGTCGATTTGTCATGGCTCTTTATATTCTAGATACGAGGCCTTCGTTAGATGAACAGACTGTAAATATTGCCTCCTTACCCTCTTACGCAAGTCATCTTCTTCTTCTTCTTCTTTTTTTTTTTCTGAAGATTTTATCTATTTATTTGACAGACAGAGATCACAAGTAGGCAGAGAGGCAGGCAGAGAGAGGGGGGGAAGCAGGCTCCCCACTGAGCAGAGAGCCCGATGCGGGGCTCGATCCCAGGACCCTGAGATCATGAACGGAGCCGAAGGCGAGGCTCAACCCACTGAGCCACCCAGGCGCCCCCCGCATGTCTTCTGATGGTCAGAAGTGCTTGACCTACACTTAGTCCAATTCCTCAGCCTTTTGGTTGACCTTAAACCTTCACGGCTGATGTTTTTCTGTCCAGGTTAACTTATCCCAAGGTCATAAAGATATTCTTTTTACATTTTTTTCGAAAAGCTTCCTTGATGGAGTGGAGGCGGGTGGGAGGGAAAAGGTGGCCGGCTGATGGACCCTGGGGAGGGAATGTGCCATGGTGAGCACTGTGAAGTGTGTGAGCCTGACAACTCACAGACCTGTACCCCTGGGGGAAATAATACATTATATGTTAGTAAAAAAAAATTATGTGTACTGCATACAGTTGGATCACTAGTTTTAGCCCATTATTTAAAAAAAAATAAAAGCTTGGTCATCTCTAAAAAAAAAAAACTTCCTTGGAGGCATCTTTTAAGATTTTTTTAAAAAAAATTTTTATTTGTTTGACAGACAGAGATCACAAATAGGTAGAGAGGCAGGCAGAGAGAGAGAGAGGGAAGCAGGCTCCTTGCTGAGCAGAGAGCCCGATGTGGGGCTCAATCCCAGGACTCTGAGATCATGACCTGAGCCGAAGGCAGAGGCTTTAACCCACTGAGCCACCCAGGTGCCCCATCTTTTAGGATTCTTAGGATGGCTCAGTCGTTTAAGCATCTGACTCTTGGTTTCAGCTCAGGCCATAATCTCCGGGTCCTGAGATCAAGCTCCACACTCTGCTTCTCCCTCCGCCCCTCCCCCCGCTCGTGCACTCTCTTTCTCTCTCTAAAATAAATCTTTTTTTTTTAAAGCTTCCCTCAATGTAGCTTTTATTTATTTATTTTTCAAGCTTTTATCCATTTATTTGAGAGGGAAAGGGAGGGGAGGAGGGAGAATTTATTTATTTTTCCAGATTTTATCCATTTATTTGAGAGAGAAAGGGAGGGAGGGAGGGAGAGAAAACACAAGCAGGGAGCAAGGCAGAGAGAGAAGCAGACTCCCCACCGAGCAGGGAGCCCGATGGGAGGTTCGAGGCTCAGTCCCAGGACCCCAAGATCATGACCCAAGCCACAGGCTGGTGCTGAACCGCCTGAGCCGCCCGCGCGCCCCTCTGGTGTAGCTTTTAAACTTCAGGCTCCATCCAGCTGACGGTGACCTGGTGTTGGCTAGTGTGTGGCACTTGCAGGTTCTCTCTGTCCCTCGTGGGCGTCCCTCCGTGGCACCCAGCACCAGGTATTGAAAAAGGCCCTTGTCTTCCCACCGTCCTTCAGCGCCCGTGTTGACATCAATCAGATACCCATGACTGACCTGTGAAGTGCCGGTCGGTTTCTAGACTGTTCTGTCCCTTTGATCTGCTTTTTTTTTTCCCCTTCGTCAATACCACACTGTTCTATTTTCTGATTTTGAAGTCACTCTTGACTTTGTATCTGGTAAGGCACATCCAGCTTTGTTCTTTAAGGATTCTCTTGGCTTCTTTGGGCCCCTGACATTTCCATGTGGAAACCAGCATGTCAATGTCCACCAAAACCAAAGAGGGACTAAAACCAGGCCTGCTGGGGTTTTAGTTGGGATTGGATCGTACTGGATTGGATAAATTAATTGGCACCTTATATATGGAGTCTCCTGGCCCACAAACACTGTTGTATGCCCCGGGGGGCCCTTTTGAGCGGTTGTAGTAGCAATTAAAGGCTTGTTAAGGAGAGCGGCGCATCCTTCTAATGATGCTGATAGTAACTCCAATCCGCTCCCACTTTGTCCTCAGCCTCCCCCGGCTCGTGCCCCGGGACAGAACATTCCAGGGTGGCTCCTGGTCAGATACCACTGGGTATGATGGTTCCCACAGGAGTCTGAAGCCCCGGGGGCCCCCACTGCCCCCACTTTGCTCACCCATGGAACGCAGCACTCCACGTGGGGCACCTGTCTGTCGGATGGGCATTTGTGTTTCTGCCTGCCCTGGTGCAGTGAGGGCCCCTCACCCGCGTGGGACCCTTGCGTGGGACATTCAGAGAACAGCTGTTAGGAACGCTAAGCCTGCTCCTGGGGCGGACTGGCCCAGAGGCTGACCTTGGCTTGCCCGGGGGTTTTAGATCTTAGAATTAGAACATTGTCTTAAATTAGAACAGTTAGGGGCATCTGGCTGGCTCAGTCAGTTAAGCGTCTGACTATTGATTTCGGCTCAGGTCGTGATCTCGGGATCATGAGATTGAGCCCCACGTCGGACTCCATGCTGGGTGTGGAGCATGCGTCTCTCTGCTTGAGTCTCTCTCTCCCTGTCTCTCTACCCCTCCTCCCTCCCAAAAATAAATAAAAAATAAATTAGAACATTGAAAAGGCTGGCACATAAAACCCAGCTTCTCTTGGGAAAAAAACCATCAGAGGAGTGGTGGAGCTGAGCGGGGCTGCCCTTGTAGGGGGTCTGCACCCCGCCCAGGGCTGCTGGGCTCTTCTTCTGCTCCATTGGAGGTGAGGGGCACTGGGGAGTCCCCACACATACCTCGGCCTCATGCCTGGCGCCCGAGAGAGCTTTAAAGAAAAACCAAGCTTTTTATTGTGGAGCCTTTCAAACAAACCCTAACTCACAGAGCGCAGAAGAGTGAACTTGAGCGCCAGCACCGGTCGCGGGCGGAAACAGCCCTCCACGCAGCCTGAGCCCGGTTCCCCCTCCCTGCGGCTCCTGGCTCATCTGAGAGCCATCGTATTGAACAAGCAGCCCTGCCACCCGGGTGAAATCTGAAAAAAAGGAATGATTTCATAGCAGATCTTAGAGATTTTTCCTATGAGATGATGTGAAATGTGAAAACAGTCCCGCCTTCGAAAATCCAAGGGGCCCTCCTGTCTGCATGCAGCTCAGAGCCTGCCCTCAGAGCCAGGAAAGCCAGCCCTGAGCTCCCGGATCCCCAGGCCCTCAGGAGCATGTGTTCGTAGTTCTTGATTAACAGATGGATTTTTTTTAACACTTTTTTAAAAAATTCAGGATCTAAGCAAAACGGCAGTTGATAATTAGATCTTGTAAGTCCCTCTCCTGGGGGGTCAGGTACATTGGGCTATAATCCACCTGCAGCAAAACACGCACGCCGTTTTAAAGTATACAGCTCGGGGTGCCAGGGTGGCTCAGCCAGTGATGCGTCCGACTCTTGATCGTGGCTTCTGGCTTGATCTCAGGGTTGTGAGTTCAAACCCTGTGCTGGGTTCCATGAGGGGCGCGGAGCCTACTGGAAAAAAAAAAAAAAAAGTCCGGTTTGATGAGTTCTGCCAGAGGTATGTGGTTGTAGAGCCAGTGTTAGTCAAGACAGAAAACATTCCTCCGTTCCCCAAATTCCCTGTGACCCTGTGCAGTGAACACCCACCCACCCCCAAGAGTGACCGCGATCTTATTTCTGTCCCTCTAGTTTGGCCTTTTCCCAGATGGCCTGCATCTGTAGCTACGGCCTTTCGCGCCTGCCTTCTCCTCCTCAACGTGGCAGGAAGTCTCGCCGCGGACGGGCTGCCCCTCCATCCCTCGTGTCTCCCCGCAGCGTTTTTGTTCCAGAAACCAGACCGTTTGTTTCAGTTTCCCACAGTCTGGGTTTTGCTGATGGCATCCCCCTGGGGCTTGCTTCTGAAAAGCCACAAAGGAGCTCATTTTCCAGCGTGCCCTTCATCGCGGGGCTTGCTCTGGACCGAAGGGCTGGGAAGGCGGGGAGTCAAGGCTGACGGCGACCGTGTAAAGCAGTTCTTCCACGCCCAACTCGGGGTCACTCTCTCTAGAGAGAGGTGCTGGGCTCTGGCGGACGGGAAAACAGGAGCACACACGAGCGGGGTGAGGCAGCAGGCGCAGGGGAGAGGCCTCTGTGAGCGCGGCGGGGGCCTGGAGCAGGAGCGTGTGCGGGAGCTCAGGGCGAGCACCGGCGGGGTGGCTCTGGGAGGGGCGTCCCCAGGCGAGGTCACCAAGGGAGTTGGTTGTCAGGAAGGGAGTTCAGGGCCACTGAGGGAAATGGGAGCCCCCGCCGGGGGGTCTGCAGGGCTGGAGGGGCGAAGCCGGCACGTTGCCCCAAGCTGTTGGGAAAGCAGGCCAGCTGGGCCACGCGTGGCCTGAGGGGAGGCCCAAGCTGTCCCTGAGGGAAACAGCAGCCCCTCGGAGCCTCAGAGCACCCCAAGTGGTGAGGGCTGAGGATCCCTGAAGATCCCTGGGAAGGGCTGTGAAGGGCTCGCGGAGCCTGTCCTGAGATTCCCGTGAGCTGTGCTCGGTCCCGCAGGCTGGGACGGGGGGGGGGGG